>JACVTC010000100.1:217500-235000 GCA_016946835.1 Neocallimastix lanati (nom. inval.) | reverse complement strand
TTATAAATAAATAAATAAAAAAAAAAAAAAAAAAAAAAAAAAAGCTTTAGTAATTTTTACCTGTAATAATTTTATTATATCACTAGAATTGCCTTGAATAATTTGATTACGTACACATCTATTATATATATATATATATATATAATTAGATAAGAATTAAAATAAAAAAAAAATTTTTTTTTTAAATTATTTTTAAATTAAAGAACTTACATAAGCATGGCACAACATAATTCAATGAGAAAATCAAATTTACCATCCCTTTTTCTTTTTTCCATTTGAGTTTCATTAAATATATCTAAATTAATATCACTGAGTAAAGAATCCCATATTCTAAGAATATCTGGTAAATTAAATTCTTGTGTTAATAATACCGATAGCCAACGGAATGCAAAAAAGGCTGGTAAAATTTTTTTGGATTTCTAATTATTTGAAAATAAAAATGTATAAAAAAAAAAAAAAAGATATATATCAATAAATGAATAAATGATAATAAATGTAAATATTAAATTTACGTTAATATGGATTTAATATGGATTTAATTAAAAATGTTTTTTAATTTTTGTTTTTTCATTTCTTTTAAAAAAAAAAAAAAAAAAAAAAAAAAAAAAAAAAAAAAAAAAAAAAAAAAAAAAAAAAAAAAAAAAAAACTTACTAAATGTAAGAAAACTTCTCTATCTCTCATTTCAATACGTTTATATAATCTTAACATGCTTTGACCTATACCGGTTTCATTACCTATAATACGTTTTCCGGTAGTTTTCTTAGCTTGTGGTTCATCTTGTGGTCTCAATTTCACTATATTTTCCATGGTCATTTCATTTTTAACAGCACGTGATTTTACCCCCACACTATCCAAATTTCTAATAAAATGATCTCTGAATATAGACATTAAATTGGTAAATAAATAGAAGGTATCAGCCTCAGCATGTACTAATATAAATATATTTATAAATATAAATATAAATATAAATATAAATATAAATATTTTTTTTATATAATTTATTTATATATTCATATATTTTATAAATTTATTAATAATTAGTATAATTATTTACAACAAAAAATATTATTATCAATTAATATAAAGATATGTATTAACTTACATTGATCAATGCCGATATCATTGGCTAAAACGTAGTATAATGGACCTAAAATTTCATTCATACCTTGAATATAACCAATACCAGGATTTAATTTAGCATAAATAAATAGTATTCTTTCTAAGGCTTCCCAATGTAAATCATATTCATTATCTTCTTTATTTTTTAAATTTATCTGTTCATTATTACTATCTGATGGTAATTTATGTGAACGAGCACCAAAATCATCATCTTTTATTTTATGTTCTAATCTCGAAAATAATGAACGTCTCTTAAAAATAGGTATTCCTAAAAATGGTTCAACATTACCCAACTTTTTATTTTCTGATGATGGAAAGAAGAATTGAAATGATATATAAATAATAAATAAATAAAATATTAAAATATTTATATTTTTTTAAATCACAATTTGAAATATTATTAAAATTTTAAATAATAAAACAAGTATCAATATTAAATATTTGTAAATTTTCTAATTTATCTAATAATCTTTTTTTTCTTTTCTTTCATTCTAATTATTTTCAAAATTTTATCTCTATTTCTTATGTCAATAAATATTTATTTATTATTATTATTATTATTATTATTATTTATTATTTATTATTATTAATTAATTTATATTAACCTTCGATAACATCATTATTATATTTTATTGGAAATTGGAAAAAACCAATATCTGGTAAAGTTCTTCGGGCATCTTTATCAATTTGTTCAAGAATATTTAGTTCCGAAAAATAGGTAGACCATTTGGATGTTGGAGCTTCATTTAATGGCTAAATATATTTTATTTTATATTTGTGCAAATAATTATAAGCAATTATTTGAATTATTATTTGATTTATTATTATAATTATCATTATAATGATCATTATTATTATTTTATTATTATTTTATTATTATTTTTTCATATATGTAATAATAGTATGATAGTATTAATATTTAATGGAATAAACATTTCATTAAAAATTTAAAAAATAAATAATGACTATATATAAAATAAATTATTTATTTTTTATATGTTTCGTTTCATATTTTATTTTTATAAACTGCAAAAATATTTCAATAATATAATAATTAATATAATAATTACATGGTCTTCAACTGCAACAATTTCTCTTTTAGCATTAATAATTTCTTCCCAAGATGGGTCAATAATTAATTCTTTAACAAAATCATAGTAAGATTTTCTTTTTTCATTCTTTTGAGTTTCCCATTGATTATATTCATCCAATGATATATAGTTTAACAATATCTTTATATTTTCATAGATAATTTCATTCGAGAAATATATAAAAATAAACAAAATTTTAATTTCATTGTTATATAATAAATTCTTTATTTCAATATTTGTGTATTTAATTTCATGTATTTAACATTTTATATTAATATTTTTTTTAAAATACTCCATATTTTACCTTCCATGAAGTTGCTTTAATATGATTATTTTTAGGGATACCTTTAAAATTTATTATTTATATTATTCATATATAATAAAAGTTAGGGAAAAGTTATTTTATTTCGAATTTTTATTTATCAAAAGTTTTTAAATAATTCACAAAATTTATTATTCATTATTAAAGTATAAAGTATAAAAAATAATAATAATATTAATATTAATAATAATAAGATAATTAATGTATATAGTGGTAGTAAATATATTTATTTCATTAAAGTACCTTTAAAACATAATTTTCTGAATTCACTTATGGAATATTCAACTTTATGATTTATAATATTTTCGAATAGTTCTACTCTAATATTTATTAATAATTTTATAAAAATATATATAATAATATCCAGAAAGATAAAAAATAAAATAAAATAAACAAATGAATATTAATAAAAATAACAGTTTAGAAAGAAATTATATATTTAAATATTTTTATTAATAATATATAATACTATAATAATATTTTAATTCTTCTACCTTTCTTTATAATTACTCATTTTATAATAAATATTAATATATATATAATTTCCTTAATAGTATCAATATGTTTTTTTTTTTTTTTTTTTTTATTTTAATTTTTTATTGTTTTTTATTTTATTAAATTAAGGCATATGGTATATAAGAAAAAAATTATACTTTTTTTTAAAAAAAATACTAAACTTCTATACTTCTATATAATAAATAAATAAATAAATAAACAAATATGTTTTCTCGATAAAAAATTTTAAAATATATATATATATTAAATGACTTTATCTATAAATATAAAAATATACATATATCTAATACAAATAAATAACACTTTATTTAATAATTATTTATTATCTTTATTATGAAATATTACTAAATAAATTATTAAATAAAAAGTTCACTTCTAACTTTTCTATCTATACTTTTCTTATAAAATATATAAATATTTCATAAAAAAAAATTGAAATTTATTTTTAATTTTTTATTTTATTAATTTTTTTTAAAAAAAAAAAAAAAAAAAAGAAAAAAAATTTCAACCACTTAAATTCATTTATTTTCGAATTGCTTAATAAAAAAAATTAAAACTTGCCTTTTTTAGTAATAATTTTTAAAATTTTTAGAAAGTTCAAAAAAATAAAATAAAATAAAATAATTTTATATTTTTTATATTTTTGTATTAACTGTTTATATAATTATATAAAATAAATATAAAATAAATATAAATATAACATATTTAATATTAAATATAAAGTATTAAGTATAAAATATTATATAAAATGAATAAATTGATATATATGTACATTGGATATAAACAATTTTTTTTTTTAAATTTCAATTATAATTTATGTATAATTATTGCTGTTAATATAATTTAAATAAGAATATCAATTATTAATTATTGGACTTTCATATAATTCAATAATTCATTCAATAACTATTAAAAATACAAAATAAAATTTACATTTTTTTTTATATTTTTGGTTAAGAATTATCCGCCATAAAACATAAATTAAAATTTAATTTTCTTTTTTTTTTTTTTAATTTTTATTAATTTTTATTAATTTTATTTTAAAAAAAAATTATATATATATATAATATGAACTAACAAATATAAATAATCGATAATATTAAACTATTATGTTTTTTTTTGTTTTTTTTAATTACAATTAATAATTGATAATTTATATTTATATACATTAATATTTTTTTTTTTTACTTTATTGTTCTTTATTTGCTTTTACTTTCAGCAATAATAACTATGTTGTTATTATTTTATCATTAATATGTTGTTATTAATTGTTGTTTATCATTATTATATTTAATGTTTAATTTTTAATTTTTTTTATCTATTTTTATTTTTCTGTAAATTTTACTGAAGATCAGTAATACAAAACTTTTTTATTCTTCTTTGAGAGAGAATTATGAAAAGCCACAATGGGTTGCACTACCTTTAATATAATTTTAATAAATATATATTAAATATTAATAATGGTAATAATTCAAAAATAAATAAATAATAGTTTATTTATTTATGAATAAACTATTATAAATAAGTAATTAATAATTACTACATAAACATAAAATAATTAAATAGTAAATTTTAATAATAATAATTAATAAGTATAAATAAATAATAAGTAAATAAATAAATAAATAAAACTAATTATAATCAAAGTAACAGTAATAATAATAATTATTTATTTATAAATATTAATATATGAAAAACACTTTTCAAGTAAAAAAAATATGAAATAATATTAATTCTTTTATTTTGAATATCATAAGTTTATTTGTATATTATAAAAGAACCATATATAAAATTATTTAATTATTTAACCATTAAGTTTATTTATTTATATTTTATTTTATTTATGTATTTTCTTTTATTAATTATCATTTGATGAAATTATATCTTTTTAATATATAATATATATATATTTAAAATATCTATACATGTTATTTATTTTATTATTCAAATATATATTCTTATTAATATTATATATTAATATTTCTTATTAATATTTTTATTAATATTATATTTTATCTAAAGTCATAATTTTATTATTATTACTATTATTATTATATTCGTATGTTGTGTAACATTTATTTATGTACATTAATTCATAAAATAATCACATGATTAAATGTATAAATTTACTAAATTTACTATACAAATATTTATTATCTTTAAAAAAATGAGTTCTTATTTTATTAAAATTCATGTATTAAAATACAAATAAATCAAATTTTGTTACTTTTTTTTTTTTTTTACAGCCGCAATTATTGCGAACATTTAACCTTATCATATGTTTATAAAAAAAATTCATCTATTTTTTTTTCTTTTTTTTAATCAAAATTTTAGGTTATTGTAATCTAATAAAAAATTGTAATAAACAATAAAATAGTACTACTATTAACACTGATAAAAAGAAAAAAAAAATTCAACTTTAAATTTTGTTACCATAAAAAAAAATTATATTTCGTATTTTATTATTAAATTTTATATTGTTAAATATTTATAAAATATATATATATATAAATAATAAACAATTATGCTATAAAAAATTATAATATTAAAAAAATATATAATAATAATGATAATGATAATTATAGTATAAAATTTCTTTTTTAATTAATGTTGTAAAAATTAAATTTTTATGAAAAAAATCAAAATTTTAAAATATATTTTGTATAAAATAAAATGGTAAAATTTTTTTTATTTTTGTATTATAATAAATACATAAACAACCTAATTTAAAAGTATTAAATTTTAAATATATAAAATTTATTGTATTCTATTATACTAATTTAATCAATAATTTTTATTTATTTATTTATTTATTTATTTATTTATTTATTTATTTATTATTTTTAAAAAAAATAAAAAAAAAAAATTCCATTAATATTAGTTATTTAGTTATTAATGAGAATATATATAGAAAATATATATAAAATATTCAAAAATTTTAGTTTAAAAAAAAAAACACATAAAAAAAAAATGAAATAAAAAGAAATAATAAAATAAAATATTTAGGGTTATAACGATAAGATTCATGAAATTTTTTATCTAATCTAATATTTATCTAATATTTGAATGCGACGCATTTATTCAAGTAGCGCATTTAGAAATTGCATTTGTCATCGATAAAAAACAAAAAATATAGAAATAAATAAAATAAAAATATATATAAATACAAAATAATATAAAAAATAAAAATAAAAAATAGAATTTATTTATTTATTTATTTATTTATTTATTTATACGCAACAATGAAAAAAAAATTGGTTAAATGCAATTCTCTCCTTGTATATTTTTCTATAAACCTAATCTTTTAAACTTTTTATATAAATAAACTATCTCATTTATTTAATTATTAAATATATATAATAATATGCATATAATATATGTATATATAACATTTCTTAAAGTACAATAATGCATATTAATCATTTATAATTATTAATTTAATACAAAAATAAAAAAAAAATTGTACATATTCTTTTTTTTTTTTTACATACGTACCGTATATAATATTATAGAAGAACATAAAATAATATATATATAAAATAATATAAAATAATTAAAAATAATATAAAATAATTTAAAATAAATAATATAATTATTTATATCAAAAGAATAAAAAGCAATAAAAAAAAAAAAAAATTGAATATTAATTTTATATAATATTAACATCTAAATTATTTACATTCAAAACAAAACAATACAAAATAAAAATAAAAATAAATAAATAAACAAACAAGCAAACTATCGAAAAAGAAATAATATATATATATTTATATATTTATTTTTTTAAACTTGAAAGAGAATACACTTCCATTGATTTATTTATTTCATATTAATATATTGTATACATTATAAATACATTATAAATGTATTAGGATAAAAAAAAAGATTATATAAAATATGTATAAAAAAAGATATATGAGGTTATTGTAACACAATAAAAGTAATGAGAAAATTTAAAAGTAATTTTAGTATTGTAAAATAAATCAATTTCGTTTCTACCAAAAATATTTAATAAAATAAAACAAAGAAGTAACTACGGATGTGCAGCTGGAGAAATCCTGCTACGGTCGTTAAAAAAAAAAAAGTAACTTTTATAAAATAGATAAAAAATATAGTGACTACTAAAATCTACCTCGAACCAAGAGAAGTATTGTCAGGAGATTCAATTTCCATATATTCATTATGTAAAGAATGGTCATACTATTTGGGTATGAAGTACTAGGAGGAATAGCAATAGAGGTTCTTTCTTTGTCATATCGGTTCGATGTTGAATCTCTTGATTGTGAAGGTTTTTTTTTTTTTTTTTTTTATTATACCAATCAAAGAGTAACTCAAAGAGAACAAATAATCCATAAGGAATATTAGACCCAAAGCTCTTTAATAGAAGTTCTTTAAATGATTTTGAATTGTAGTTCATCAAATATACATATTCAATAGATGTATTATTTATAAATTAACTTAGTTTTTTTTTTTTTTTTTTTATATTATTTCTATCTTTTTACAAATTATTTTAAATAAATAAATAAATAAATAAATAAATAAATAAATAAATAAATAAATAAATAAATATTAATATAATTATTTCGAACTTTAAACTTTATTTATTTATTCAAAACCTCATTTCCTTATGGATTAGGGTTTGAACTTGAAAAGAATTTATGGTCTTCTCCTTCAGAGGAATTGGCCCTGCCAGCCTGTCTTAGTGTATTTTCAGCATTGATGCTCCTTGGTTAGTTTGGGCTTATACCTTCGGAATAGCAACCCTTGTTGATTTTTTTTTTTTTTTTTTTTTTTTTTAGACTAGGAAGAGAATACATTTCTAGTACTTTATTAAATAGATTAAATTATTTTTATGTATTATGTTAAAATAATCACATTTTATTTTATATTTTTATATTATTAAAATTATATTTTTATATTCTTATATTATTATCAATATTATATTTTTATCTTATATTAATATTTTATTCTTATATTTTTATGTTGTGTAACATTTATCTATGTGTATTAATTCATAGAATTATCACATGATTAAATATGTAATTTTTACTATAAAAATAATTATTTTTATTATCTTAAAAAAATGAGTTCTTTACATTAATAAAATTTATGTATTAAATAAATACAAAAAATAAATAAAGTTTATTATAAAAAACACACATACTTTTCTCAGATTAAGAGTCTCACTTAGCTCTTATTTATAAAATATATCCGTTATTTAAAACCGCCTTTCTTATCTAAATATGAATACTTCTAACAATTTAGATTCATCTTCAACTCCAAGAGAGATATTAAATGAAGAGAACTTTGACATTTGGGCGTACGAATTGAGAACAAATCTTGAAATAAATCACATAGACAAATATATCCAATTCGACGCCAACGAAGAATTAAATGAGTTATATGATAAACTCAAATCTAAAAAAGAAGATAAGAAGAATATTGAAAATTCAATTTCTCTAATTAAAGAAAAGGACGGTAGAGCTCGCCAACAAATCTTATGTTCGGTTTCCAAAGAAACCAAAGCCACCTTGATAGGCCTTCGATTAAAATCGGCCTACGAAATGTATAAATATCTGGAAAGCGAATATAATATCATAAATATCAACAAAGTTCCAGATTTATACGACCGTTTAAAAAATCTAAGAGCCAAGACGGACAAAGAAGTAATCAAATTTACTACAGAATTCGAACATCTTTGTAATCTACTCAAAGAATTAGGAAAAACAATAGACGAAGATGAAAAATTCAAATTACTCCTGAAGGGACTCCCAGGGGAATATAAAAACTATGTCAAATTTAATTATAAAGACAATCTTCAAGAGATTGCAAATGAAATCAGAACTATAGCCAAAAGAACTTTAAATGCGGAAAACCCAAAGCCAGTAGAAGAAGTTTCTTTTATAAAAAATACGAATCATAATCATTCCCAAAATAATTCTAGGAATAATAATCATAATAATTATAATAACAATAACAATAATTATAATAGTAATTATAATAATAACTATAACAATAATAACCGGAGAAGAAGAAACCAGAAAAACAACAAAAATAACAGAAACAAAACCAAAAGAAATAACGAAAAGTACTGTTCAATATGTGACAAACATGACCATTTCACAAGAAATTGCTACTTTAATGCAAGGAATCCTAATAATAAAATTAAAGAAATAGCAAGAAAGTTCAGCAACATTAACCTAGCCAAAGATACAATCAACAACTTAGAAATCATTGATGCCCTCAGTGACTATGATGAATCTCAAGAAACCCATGAAAAGAATATCTGACTAGATGGAGAAAATCCATATGACATGTCTCCTGAACCACCAATGAATAACTCTTATGAATCAAATGATTTAATAATCAATTATTTAGGGGACTATAACAAACCTAAACCAAATCCAATCAACTATAATATTTCAAATGAATCAATTCATGATGAACATAAATCAAATATATCAAATAAAATTATGGAATCACGTGATATAATAATCAATAACATAGAAAATAATAATAATCTAGAATTAAACCTTATTGGTAAAAATAAATTAGTAAAACCTCATGATAGTCCACTTCCACCTATGATTCCAAATATAATTACAAACGACCTAAATAGAAAAACTATATATGAATTTATTAACAATCATAAATGTCATCCAGATTATAATAATGGATATGTAATATCCATAGATTCTGGAGCATCTTCAAATATCACGGGATCATTAAAAAATCTATGTAATGTTAGAGATTATCATACTAATATGATACTACCAACAAAGGAAAAAGAAATAGTACAAGTTTCAAAAATTGGAGATCTTACGGAATACATCAATAATATTTACTTCATAATAAAAAATGTATTATATTCAGAAGATATTAATGAAAATAAAACATTAATATCATTCAACGATCTCAAAAGACAATACTTAGCTGATGTTATCATTATTGATAACAATGCATACTTTAGATTAGCAAAACTAAATGGTCAACTTTTATGCATAGAAAAAGAAAACTCAATCAAAATTTGTAATATTTACGTTAATAATAAACAAGGAAACTATAAAACAATATACAGTTTACAAAGTAGCAATCTAGACCAATACTCCTTAAGTATATGGCATAAAAGACTGTGCCATTTCTATAACAATAATCTTATTAAATTCCTAAATGGACACACAATTAACAAAACTCTATGTATTGGCTGCAAAATATCAAAGCTGAAAAAAGAACCTTTCAGAAAAACTTTAAATACAAGAAGTACAAGGCCATTGGAACTAATCCACTCGGACATTATTGGACCTCTTAAAGAATCAAGGAATAATTTCAAATATATTTTAACTTTCCTTGATGACTTCACAAGAAAAAGTTGGATATATCTACTAAAAAGAAAATCCGAAGTTCCAGAAATCTTTGAAAATTTCATACGAATGGTGACAAATGAATCAAATTTAACAATAACAAAAATACAAAGTGACAATGGAAAAGAATATACATCAAGAAAATTCATAGATATCTGCAACAAAGCAGGTATACAAAGAAATCTTATCGTTCCAAGAAACCCACAAAGCAATGGAAGAGCTGAAAGATTAAATGGAACAATAATAAATGCTACAAAAGCATTATTAAACCAAGCAAAGTTAAGCTACCATTTCTGGGAAGACGCTGTCAAAACCGCAGTGAAAATATATAATATGACTCCAAGAACAGCAATAAAATTTAAAATTCCTGATGAATTATACTACCATAAAGAAGTGAATATTGACAATCTTCGTGTTTTTGGATGCAGAGCATACTACTATGTAGATGCTTCCCTTAAAAACTCAAAATTTGATAACAACACATTACCTGGAATTTTCTTAGGATATGATGAACATTCTCCAGGATATGTTATTTTTGGAACTAATGATTGCAAAACTCATATTGTTCGTGATGCCGTATTCGAAGAAGATATCCCTGGAAACTTTAATTTCAATAACAAAACAAATTATAAAGAAAATTACACACCTGAAGAACTTAACACAGAAGAAGATGAAGATGAAGACGAAGATTTAGAATATGAATCAAATGAAAATAATTCAAATGTTCATCACCAAAGTAACAACAATCAAAATGTACTCTTAATTCAACAAAATTTCAATAATAATAATACTTCAAATTTCAACGACAGTAACTATTCAAGTGAAGATTCTCATGAGTATTCTCAAAACAATGATAATAATAACTCATTAAATAATAATAAAATTTACAACGACAATTATGAATCAAATATTTCTACCAATAAATCAAATAATATTCCTAATAATAACTCAAATATTACTTCAAATAATAATTCAAACAATACCTCAAATAATAATTCAAACAATATCTCAAATAATAATTCAAACAATATCTCAAGTAATAATTCAAACAATATCTCAAATAATAATTCAAACAATATCTCAAGTAATAATTCAAACAATATCTCAAATAATAATTCAAACAATATCTCAAATAATAAATCAAATAATACTTCAAATATTATTTCAAATAGTAACTCAAACAATACTTCATATAAGAATTCAAATAATTCAACAATTAAATCAAATATCTCGAATCACAATTTAACGAATAATTTAAATAAAATAAAATATATATTTAACAGTGACTCAAATATTGTCAATAAAATGAAATCAGATATTAAGCAATATAATTTAAAGCATAATGGTATTATTAGTGATTATAAAAATAATAAATTTAATGATAATAAAATTGTTAATAAACAATTAAAACAAGCAACAAAAAATTTAAAAGATTTTATTAAAAATAAATATAACAATGAAGAACTTTTATCAGAAATTTACAAAAATATAAAATCAAATATATTTTCAAATAATGATAATAACTCCTCAAATAATAATTCCAATACAAATAATAATTTAAAATCAATAAATAATTCTAATATTCCAATTAATTATCAAAATAATTCAAAGAATATATCTAATGCAAAACAGTCAAATAAAAATAATAAAAAGATAATTATTAAAGTTCAAGCCACAAATTCAAATAATTTACAAGTGCCTGAAAACATTAATCAAAATAGGAAAATTAAAAACCAAGCCACAATAAATACTTCAAAATTTTCAAAAAAAGAAGAGAGTGAGACGACAACCCGCGGATCCAATCCGGTGTCGTCGGTATCGTTGTGCAGTCGCCTCACGGCTCGACCAGCGAGCCATTTGGGGGAACCCCCGCGAGAAAAAACGCCTTCTAAAGTGATAATCGTTAACAAAAGAAAAGTTTTGAAAGAAAAATTAAAAAGGATTAGAATTCAAAAATTAAAAATCTCAAAAATTTTAGAGAAAAGAAAAGCACTAAATAATGAAACATCAAAAACTACTCCAAAATACATTGCAATTGTTAATTCTAATTATTTATTAAACAAAAGGAAGAGAGAGAATGACTCTAGTACAGATCATAATATTTATAAGAAACAAAGAATTAAACAATTAATTAAATTAGGAAGACAAACTTTAAACAATAATCACATTCCTATAAAACAAAATGATAATTTTAACAAATTAAATGAAAATGTTAATACTGAAAATGATACGAATAAAACAAGCAATGATACAAATAAACAAATAAATAGTATTGATTTAGATACTCCGCAAACATTCCTAGAAGCAGTAACTAGTGTTGATAAGGATAAATGGATAGAAGCAATATCAAGCGAGCTTGAAAATCTCTACAACAACAAAACCATGTCCTTAGTAAAGAAGCTACCTGAAGGAAGAAAACCTATTGAATACAAATGGGTATTCACAAAAAAATATAACGATAAAGGAGAACTTGAAAAATACAAGGCTAGACTAGTAATCAAAGGATTTAAACAAATTGAAGGTATTGATTATGACAAAACATACTCTCCCACATTATCTGTTGAAAGCATGCGCTTAGTCATCGCAATAGCTTCACTACATAAATGGAATATATAACAATTAGACATTAAAGCTGCATACCTAAATGCTCCTCTGAATGAAGAAATTTATATGACAATTCCAGAAGGAGATCCAAACTATAAACACGGTTTTTGGAAATTAAACAAAGCCTTATATGGATTGAAACAAGCAGGAAGAATGTGGAATATAACAATCTCTAATTTCCTGAAGAGTATAGGCTTTACTCAACTTAAAAGTGAACAATGCTTATTTTCAAAATCAAATTCCCAAAAAGAAACTACTTGCATTGTTGCATTATATGTAGATGATATGCTTATTACAGGCTTAGATAATGAAATAAACTCCACTGTTGAGCTAATTAAAAATAAATTTAAAATATCAAAATGTAGTCCAGTAAATCATATACTTGGAATAACTGTTGAACCTACTGAATATGGATATAATATTTCACAAAAGAAATATATTAACGATATCTTAAAAAGATTCAAAATAAATGAAAATCAAAAATCCTCTACTCCTTGTGTAGGTGAAAACATTAAAGAAATTAACAACGAACCATTCGATAATAGTATCTATCAAAGCGCAGTAGGCTCTCTCATACATCTAGCGAAATGCACAAGACCTGATATTGCTTGTGCAGTAAACAAAGCATCAAGAAAAAATAAAAATCCAAATATGACTGATTGGAAAAAGGTACTACAAATATTTAAATATATTAACCAAACCAAAGATTATTACCTACAATATAAAAGAGATGGAAATCTTAAAGGCTATACTGACTCCGACTTCGCTGGAGATGTAATCAATAGCAAATCTACATCTGGAAACATATACTTCCTAGCTTCAGGACCAGTTTTATGGATGTCAAGACAACAACAATGTGTCTCAAGATCCACTGCCGAAGCAGAATATGTTGCATTATCGGAAGCCGTCGCAAATGGTTTATGGTTAAAAAATATTCTTGAAGAACTATTCAATAAAAAATTTAAAATAAATCTCTATGGTGACAATAAAACCAGTCTATATTCCGCCGAAAATTTCGCTATTGGAAAAAGACTAAGACACATACGTGTAAGTTACCATTTCTTCAAGGAACATGTTGAAAATAATAATGTTATTTTACAACATATCAAATCCGAAGACAATCTTGCAGATGTACTCACAAAAGATGTCAACGGAAATAAAATGTTATTCTTCGCAAACAAAATTTTCAAGAAAAATCTTGTTTAGGGGGGAATGTTAAAATAATCACATTTTATTTTATATTTTTATATTATTAAAATTATATTTTTATATTCTTATATTATTATCAATATTATATTTTTATCTTATATTAATATTTTATTCTTATATTTTTATGTTGTGTAACATTTATCTATGTGTATTAATTCATAGAATTATCACATGATTAAATATGTAATTTTTACTATAAAAATAATTATTTTTATTATCTTAAACAACCTTTACATTAATAAAATTTATGTATTAAATAAATACAAAAAATAAATAAAGTTTATTATAAAAAACACACATACTTTTCTCATATTACATTTCATAAAAAAAAAAACAAAATGTATGTAAAAGATTAAGTAAAACAAAAACAAAAACAAAAACAAATAAAATTAAGCATAAACAAATTTTAATTAATCAAAGAAAATCTAATGTAATAAAAAATAAAAATAAGTTCAAACATTAAAAAAATTTCGGTGTAATGTATACTATGTGTAGTAACATGATCACCGGTTAAATCTAAAATAATAAAACAAAGAAGTAACATCTTTAAAATAAATAATGTGGTATCCACTAAACACTCCCCTGAACCACAAGAAAGATCATCAAAAGTTGAATTACTTATTAAGGGTTCTGTGTTCAATCCTTGTTGAGTACTAGCTCTAGACATAATTTCTGTAAAGAGAGCTACAGAACCTACCAAGAATGGCATTTCCTTTTTTACTTTAATATTTATTTTATTTTAAAGAATTTACTTTTTAATAGTACATGAGTTAATTTTTTCATATTCATAAAATTATATCATAGGAATGAATATTTATGATATCAAATACATTCTTTAATAACAATTATAAAAGAATATTATTCAATTTGAATTATTCTATCTATTTAAACTCTACATTATATTAATATTTTATAATACTTAATATAATCGATGACAAATAACAATGTTTTTTTTTTATAAAAAAAATAATTTTCTTAAACTTAATTATATATATGCATATAAAAATATACAATTTTTAATACACAATAAACAATAAATTTAATATTCATTAGAATTAATTAATTAAATAAAAAATAAATATTAATCCAAATTTTTTACACCTCAACTTTTTCTAACACAATTTTTTTTTTTTTTTTTTTTTTTTAATTGTTAATTATATGCTTTATTTATTATTAATATTATTTTTTTTATTATATAAATATATTACATATTCTAAAAATAATTTAAAAATTGTTTTGGTATCATAAAATAAGATAAAAAATTATTTTTTCATCCTATTTACAATTCGATATTTAAATAGTTTTATTTCTAAAAATATTTAATTTTTTAGAATCCATTTAATATCTTATTTATAATATTAAAATTACTATTGTTTTATTTTTAATTTCATATTTTGTTTTTAATGATATTAATTATCACTACTTTAGCTTTTGTTTATTATATCATATTAATAGATCATCGTTTTAATATTTGATCCTTTTTAAATTTTTAATATTGATTGATTCTATTTTTTTTTTTTTTTTTTTGTTTTTGCTTTTGTTTTAACTAAAATAATATTTGAACATGGAAATATTAAAATAAATATTTCATGAAAAATTAAAAATCTATTAATCGTTTAACGAATTTACCACCAGTCACCGTGAATCTTCATGGCGTTGGCAACCTTAAGGAAACCAGTAATGTTAGCACCTTGGACAAGAGATGGAAGAGCAGAAACAGCAGCGTCAGCCTTGTTAGCAGAAGACTTGACAGTAGCACCTAAGTCTTCACGAGTGTAAGTAGCAGAATTATCAACAGATTCATTGAAGATGTTAGTCATAATGTTGTTTAATTCTTCATCAACACGAGCTGGAGCCCAAGTCATACGTTGAGAGTTTTGAGCCATTTCAAGAGCAGAAACAGCAACACCACCAGCATTGGAGGCCTTACCTGGAGCATACCAGAATTGACCAGTTGGCTTACCAGCCTTAACAGATTCGTTGTAGGCACTACGAAGAGCTTCCATCTTTTGAACGGCAGCATCAGTGGAACCCATGTTAGAACCTTCAGCAATAAGGAAACATCCGGCCTTAACTAAAGCTTCAACATCATCAGCATCATTTTCGTTTTGAGTAGCACATGGAAGAGCAATGTCAACCTTTGGAAGATGCTTCCATGGTCTTTCTCCTGGTAACCAAGTGAAACGACCATCAGTATTTGGAACTTCTTCAAGGGAACCCTTTCTAACCTTAAGGTCAGCAATGAACTTAAGATCATCATTGTTGAATGGCTTTGATGGATCCTTAACAATGAGAGCACCACGAGAATCAGATAAGGAGAGGACAACAGCACCAAGTTGAATTAACTTTTCAGCAGCATATTGAGCAACATTACCAGAACCAGAAACGGCAACGTACTTACCCTTAATATCCTTACCCATGTAAGCAAGCATATTTTGAACAAAGTAAATTAAACCGTAACCAGTAGCTTCTGGACGAATGAAGGAACCACTGAGACCGTAGTGAGTATCCTTACCAGTAAGGACACCAAAGTCACGCTTTTGTTGAAGACGCTTGTAGGCACCATATAAGAAACCAACTTCACGACCACCAACACCAATATCACCAGCTGGAACATCAATATCAGCACCAATGTGACGGTGAAGTTCAGTCATGAAAGCTTGACAGAATCTTCTGATTTCATTGTCAGACTTACCGTGTGGATCGAAGTTGGAACCACCCTTACCACCACCAATTGGAAGACCAGTTAAGGCATTCTTGAAGATTTGTTCAAAACCTAAGAACTTAAGAATGGAAAGGTTAACAGATGGATGGAATCTTAAACCACCCTTGTATGGACCAATAGCAGAGTTGAATTGAACACGGTAACCACGGTTAACTTGAGCGTTACCCTTATCATCTTCCCAAGTGACACGGAATTGAATAACTCTTTCTGGTTCAACAATAACTGGAATACATCTCTTAAGATCTGGGTTTTTTTCGAAAACAGTAGATTCAGTTAAAGATTTAAGAATTTCATCACGAGCTTGTTCGAATTCTGGTTCAATACCGTGAGATAAATTGAATTCAGCCATCTTATACTATTATTTATTCGTTAAAACAATTAAGAAAAAAAATAGAATTTTTTTTGGTATAAAAGAATATTAATTTCTTGTAAATAAATTATTATTTTTAATTAAATTTATTAATTATTTAATTAATAAAGTAGTTGTGAAGATCAATAAAAAAAGGGAAATTTTTTCACTTTTATAATTTTTTTGATTGTTTTGATAGAAGA
>JACVTC010000100.1:202500-212500 GCA_016946835.1 Neocallimastix lanati (nom. inval.) | reverse complement strand
TTTTTTTTTTTTTTTTTTTTTTTAAATATTTATATATATATAAATATATAAATATTATAATAATAGTTAATAATAATAATAATAATAATAGTTAAATTATTAATAATAATAATTAATAGTAAAGTAATTTAATTATATATCTATAAATTTTTAAATTTTAAATATAACTTTTCATATACCATATAAGTCATCATTAATCATTTCAGGAGAACCAATATAAATCAAAGAGTTGTGATTCATAGCTAATTTCAAATTCTTTAAGGTAGAATTACCCTTATTATTTATTTCAAGAATAATTTTAGAAGTTTCACCAGCATACACAGAGCCAGGTTTAGAATGGGAAACAACATCTAATAAAGGCATTGGTGGGGTTACAGTAAATATTAATGACTTATCTTCTGCATACATTTTATTCATCCGTTGTTCACGGGTTGCATTTAATCTTTTCCCTTTTCTTTCAAATGAATGAACTGCCCTTACTAAATTAAATAAAAGATATTTAATTCCTTGAATTTTTAAGGTACCTTCAATCTTTGGAATAACTGCAATTTTTATCTAATGAGAAAATATAGAGTACAATAAATAATTAATAATTAGTAATAATTAATAATTATATATATATATATATATATAATTATTATGAATTATTTTTTAACTATTAAAAATATAATACAATAAAATTAATTATAATATATATATATATATATTTTTTTTTTTTTTTTTAAGCCACCTTTTCTTTTGAGTCTGGTGCAAGTTTCATGTAGCTAATTTGTTGTAAAGAATAATATTGATAATGTAAATAAGAATTATCATTTTTATAAGATGAATTAATTGGTTGAACAGATTCATCATTAGATGGTATCAATTCACAATCTAATATAATATTATTTAATTCTAATGGAATTTTCATTGGATTGCTTAATGAAACAACAACATAAATTGGTTCTATTTAAAATATTATATATATATATATATATATATATTTATTTATTTATTTTCATAATTAATATAAATTATTTATATAATATTACAAAAAAAAGGTAAGAGAAAATTGTAAATTATAACAATGACAACAGTAATAGTAAAACTAATAATAATAATAATAATAATAATAATAATAATAATAATAATAATAATAATAATAATAATAATAATAATAATAATAATAATAATAATAGTAATAATAATAATAATAATAATAATAATAATAATAATAATAATAATAATAATAATAATAATAATAATAATAATAATAATAATAATAATAATAATAATAATAATAATAATAATAGTATTATAACTACTATTACTATAAAATATGATTGTATTTATACTATTTATATTAATTACCCCCAATGGTACAAGTATTTTGATTATTAATGAAACTATTATTAAAATTATGATTATGATTTTCTTCTGATATTATTTTATCTAATGTTTCCCATTCTTCATCTTGTTGAATATTATCAGAAATGAAATGTTCTTCTCTTTGATTTTCAACGACATCAAATAATAAGACTTTAATTGATTTGTCATCTACTTGTGGTATAGAAAGTTTTACTATATTATTATTCTTTTCATTTTCGCTTTCAGCGGATTGTTGCTTATTTTCAATATATTGCTATTCAATATATATATATATATATTAATAAAAAAAAAAATGAATTATACTGTAATAGAAATAAAAACATAAATAAAAACAAAAACAAAAACAAACTGTAAAATCAAATCAACTAAACAAACAAAACAGAAAATAACAATAACTAATATAATTATTAATATTAATAACATAGATTATTTAAAATTATATAAATTAAAAAATATAATTATAATATTAATAAAAATTTAAATATCTTACTTCATATATATATAAAAATTCTTTCATGTATGCATTCTGTTGGTTAGCAGATTGTTTACTTCCATGTAATAATTTCAAGAAATATTCAACAGCAATATCTAAATTAGCTAAATGAAAAGCTTGTCTACCTAAGGTAAAGTTTATATGATCATCAATTAATGTCCAATTTTTATCTTTATAAATCTTTAGTGCGGAAAAATAACATCTATAAGCATGTTCACGCTTTTTATTATTTTAAATATAAAATAATGATGGTAAAAAAAAAAAAAAATTTTTCAGAAATTAAAATTTTAACAATTATTAAATCTTTGAATAAATAAATTTGTTTAGCAAAATAAATAAATAAATAAATAAATATATATATATAGATAGATAAAAAAAAAAAAAAAAAAAAATAAAATAAAAATAAAAAAATAAATAAAAAAAAAAAATAAATAATATAAATTCATTTTTAATTTAGTACATTTCCACTTCTACTATAACGATGCCCAGCAAGAATTAAATGGAAAGCATACTTTCTTATCATTTTTGGTTTAACTTTAAGATAGCAATAACTTGTTTGTTCCAAAAATAATCCACTAAGCACATTAGAATCCTTAATTGATAAATATTTATTATTAGTTTTATTTTATTTATATCTTAATATATATAATTATTTAATAATTCTTACATCATTTGTGATTCTTAAAAATGCTTGAGAAACTTTTTTGTATTCGTTTAATTGTTTTAATAAGAAATTATATGAAAATGTCGTCTTTTGAGCATAAAATTGCGTTTTACATTTATTATAGTTTAATACTGAATTTTCCATAATGGTATCTATATTTAATTTAACTGAATTGAACATCAATAAACATAATACGATCATTCCCTAATTTAATTTTTAACATATATATTATAAATAATTTAAATAAACATATTAATCTTTTAGAATAATTAATTCTATTTTATTATTGAATATTTATATAAATAACTAAACAAGAAATTAAATATAATAACAATAATAAGAACAATAACATTCTTTCATCTATATATACCTGAGTACCGGCATAATATTTTTTATCTTGATCATTACTATTAAAATCTTTCTTAACATTATCATATACTGAATAAGCAAATTTATAATCACAGAGCATAAATGATAAATCAGCTAATTTTCTCATTTGTGCTTCTGCCGATTGATATGAATATCTATAATAAAAAATATAAATATAGTAATAAATATATTATAATTTTTTTTTTTCTAGAATTATAAATATATACCTATTTAATCCTTCAATAGTAGCAATAATATTCTTTTTCTGAATTTGTTTACTGCTATTACCAAAATATTTTCTTCCAGCATTAAAGAAACGGTTAATACCTCTTCTTGCACTAGCAACCTTTAAAATAAATTAAAAAAAGTTTAAACAATTATTATTTATTGGATAATATATTGTTATATTAATGTATTTTTTATTTTGTTATATCACTATATTAAATGTCTCAAATAAATTTTTTATTTTTTAATATTTACTTGCTCATTTAAATGATGAATATTTCTTTCCATAAATGGTAATAAAGTTAAACCAATAAAATCACTAAGGAATGCTTGGGTTCTTTTATTATCTTCAGAACTTATTTTTCTACCATATTCAATTAATTCAGCTTTTTCTATATATTTATGATTTTTATCTACTTTTGTGAAAAGAGGTAAACCTTCTTTATTTAATGGGGAATTTAAAATTTGAGTTGAAGAATCATCGGAATTAAAATTATTGTGAAGTAATAAATTTAAGTAGTCTTGAGTTACCATGGATTCGGTCCAGAAATCGGTGCTGGCTTTACCCGAAAGATCTTCATTTTTACTAAGTTCCTCTTCACCATTAAAATCTAAAGTTAAAACGTCAAATTGCAATCCAAACAATTTTTTCATTTGAGCTTTTAAATTTTCAACTCTTAACATTAAAAAAAAATTTATAATTTTTTTTTTTTTTTTTTTTTTTTTTTTTTTTTAAATAACATACATATATATATTGATTAAAGAAATATATTAATACGTATAAATTATCATTTATTATTGAAATTTTCTAAAAAAAAAAAAAAAAAAAAAAAAAAAAAAAAAATAATGTATAATATTAAAGTTACTCAGTATCCGAAGTTTGTCTTTTATCATGAATTAAAATATAATGTTTAATAATATTTGGATCAACATATTTAGTATTAAAAATTGGATGGGAGTCAATTGCTTTTTGAAGTTGCTCAAAAGAACTTAATGGATTTTTATTATTTGTCGAAACAAATATGAATGCTTTATTATAATGAATAATTTAATTTTATTGAAAATATGAAAAATTATTATTTAATTATATATATATATATATAAATTGAAATTTGAGTTATAATAAATCTACTAATAATTATTTATTATTAATATTTTAATATTATATTTACAAGCAAGTGGATGATCGAATGATTCATGCTCAGATACAGATACTACGCTATTGACAATATTTTTGTATTCTTTAAACCATGGCGTATTTTCTTTTTTTTTTAAAAAATAATTATTATTTAATTTTTTATTTTAATATGTTTAAATTATTAAAAATAATAAAAATCAAATTCGTAAGTAATATAAAAGAAAATATTAAACCTTAGAAGATTATATTTATAATTCTTTTAAATTATTAAAAAAATAGTACCTTCAATATCATCAATGATATTGTCATTCGGTCCATCATTTGGATTTATTTTTGATAATAGATCAATTACATTAACATCTTCATATTTTTTTAATAATTTTAAAGCAACTTTTTCAATATTGGTATAATTTTGTTCTCTTAAGCAATTAAAATTTATAAATCTTAAACAGAAATCATTTAAAGTAATCGTTTGTCCATGAGCATCTTGATATGTAACTTTAATTTATTTAATTAATAAATTTATAATTAAAATACCAGTATATTACCATTTTTTAAATTCCATTATATTATATAATTGATGATTTTATATTAAATTTTACATAATTATTTGAAAATAAATTATAATAAAAAAAAAATTTATATTATTATTTCTTTTATATTTCAATATATATTTTAATAATTTTAAAATTTTATTATTGAATATAAGTCTGTCATATTTTTTGTTGGAATGAAATTAAATATTTACATTGCCTTCCATGTGGTTTTATGGAGTGTCCATAAGGTGTTAAAAAGTCAACTATTGAATTAAAATTACATTCTTTAAATAAATCTTCCACATCTTTGGATTCAACTACCCCAATGAGAGGTGAATATATACGTTTTACTATTTAATTATTGTATTTATGTATAATAATATAAATAATAATTAAAAAAAATATTTTTATAAGTTCGATAAATAAAATACTTCAAGCTTGTTTATATTATATAAAATATTTTATTTATAATTTTATTAATGATAAAAAGAATAACTTACTATAGTTAACTTTATTAGTATTCATTACTTTTTATTATAATAAGGAAATACTAAATTATTATTATTATTACTATTTAATATATATCTTCACTTTATAAAATATTTTGTAAATAAATATAATTAAATTTAATATGAATAGATAATAATAATAAAATTTATAAAATTTGAATTCATCAGTTAGAATTATTTTTATTTATTTATTTATTTATTTCTTATTTTTTTATTTTTTATTTTTTTTTTTTTTTATATATCATTAGTACAACTTTTTATTTTAATACTCTCTTACAAAAAATAATCGACATAACTTATCTATATATATATTATTTTTCAAAATAATTAAATTTTCATATATTAATTGATAATTTTTATAAACTTTTTATTAAATTTTACTATAAAATTTTATTTGTTTATTTTAATATATGTAGTCATACATCAGGAAAAGATATTTATTATACTTGGCTAATATATGATAGTTTGGTCAATTGTTTAATATTTACAAGTAATAAAAAAAGGAATTGAAAAAAAAAAAAAAAAGAACTATTAAATTACTTTTTGAAGAATAAATAGTTAAAACTTGTTATAATAAAATTATAAACTATTTAATGCATATAAAAATTAATTAAAAACAATGTATTAAATATTATTATATATATTTTTTCCAATACCTAAAATGTCTAATTATAAAAAAATTTTAAATATTAATTAAAATTTAATTAATATATTTAATTAATAATAAAGATAAAATTTATTGAAAATGGAATAATAATATAATGTCTTTTATAATTTATGAACAGACGTACTTCTTTATTATTTTAATAAGAATTGAAATTTTTATTTATTTATTTATTTATATATATATTTATTTATTTATTATTTATTTATTTTTATTTTTTTTTTATTTTTATTTTTATTTTTTATTTATTTATTTTTTATTTATTTATTTATTTATTTTTTATTTATTTATTTATTTTTTTTTTATTTTTATTTTTATTTTTATTTTTATTTTTATTTTATTTTTATTTTATTTTTGTTTTTATTTTTATTTCTATTCTTATTTTTATTTTTATTTCTATTCCTATTTTTATTCTTTTTTATTTTTATTTTTTTTTAATTTATAATGTAAAGAATAATCTAATAATGGTAAACATTTTATTCATTTTGAATCTTTATATTTTTATTCATTCATTTATTTATTTTTTAATATTACCTTTTACAAAATTAATCCAATATATATACATATTACTAAATTGAAAAAAAAAAAATATAGTAATAAGAAAATAAAAATAAAATATAATAAACCAAAACAAGTTAAGTGAAATTAAATATAATAAAATAAGTTAATATATATATATAAATAATTATAAATAGATGAATAAATAATTAAAATAATAAACTAAATATATTTATTTCTGATAATTTTTTTTTTATTTTTTTTTATTTTATTTTATTTTATTTTATTTTATTTTATTTCATTTTATTTTATTTTATTTTTATTTTTTTTTTTTTAAAAATTTATTATTTGAAATTATCATTTTTTTTTCTTTTGAAGGAAATATTACATCTGAAAATAAGACATGATAAGCATCTAAACATTGAATTGTTTCATTAATAACTTCATTTATTTCACTTTCTAATGCATCCATTTCATATATGTGTTTATTATAACGGATCTTTTATTATTACTTCCTAAAAATGAATTCGATCCAGGTTTTCTTAATTTTATCTTTAAATTTATTTCATTGTATTAAAATCAATAAAAATTAATATATAATTACTATTTAATATGTATTTATATATTTAATAATTAATGTGCTTGTATTATTTACAAATGATATGGGCGGCGTTACTATTTCTAAAAGATCTTTAATACTAATATAATTATTTTTATAATTATTATTTTGTGGACATCATATAGAATAAAAATGAGTTTCTAATTAATAATAATAATAATAATAATAATAATAATAATAATAATATAATAATAATAATAATAATAATATAATAATAATAATATATAATAATAATAATAATAATAATAATAATATAATATATATAGAATGTATTAATGATTTAAATATTTTGTTATATTTTGTTAATTATATATATAATGTAATTTTATAAACTTATTATATGGTGATACTTGTTTAATAAAATTATCTTTAATATTATTTTTTCTTTTGGATTTAATGATAATTTTCTTATCATACTTTTTATTATCTATAGATTTCGTTCGAATATTACTATTTAGTGTATTTAGTATTAACAGATATTGATTAATAGCACCTTTCTTTTTTCCATTATTTATATAAGAGTATCCTATAATATATATCATTTAATATTAAATAAAATTAATTATATATATATATTTAAAGAAATAATATATGAGTATATAATATATATATATATATATATACATTTATATGGTCCATTTGATATTTTTTGTTTTTTTTACTTTGGGAAAGAATAGAAGGAGATTGTAAATTCTTTTTTACATTAATAGAAGTTGATGTTGAGGGGGTGGTTAATGGAGCTGATGTAGAATTACTTGATAAAAAATTATGCTGTGGGGTATATTTGTTAAAAATGATGAAGTCTGAACAGAATACACTTTAGAAGCTTCATTACTATTAGTGGTTTGAATAGATTTACTTATTTTTAGGGTCGCTTTATTTGATAATGAAGAAGAGTATGGTTGATTCACAGAATATTGAACATTATAATTAATTAATTAAGTTTCTTTATCTTCTAATTTAAGTAACTCATTATCTGATTCATTATAAGTTTCCAGTTTTCATGTCTTGTAATTAAATCTAATAATATTGATGTTCCTTTCGGTGAATTTTTATTAAATTTTGTTTTCAATCATTCTTCAAATGATGGTCTCTATGAGTAAAAAATAATATATTATATAAATTTCAATATTATTTTTCTTCATATATATTATTAATATTTAATAGTAGTCATATATTGTATTAACATTATCTAGCTCTTCCCTTAAGCATAATCTCAAAACTCTTTTAACTGCGTTTAATATTTTCCCTCTAATTTAGCAGGCTTTGTTTTAGGAATCAAAAATATTGCACGTCTAGGATCTGAGTTTGTAAATGGTGGATTTCCTGTTGTCATTTCAATAATTGTTATGCCTAATGACCATATATTAGCCTTTTAGTTAATTAAACAATTTATATATATATATACATTATATATATATAATGATATTTATTAATAATTGATAATATAATTAATAAAAATAAATAAATAAAAAATAAATAAATAAAATATAATATAATATAAATAAATAGTGAAGAACAATAAAATATTAAAATATTAATAAAAATAAAATAAAATAAAATAAATAGTAGAATATTAAATATGAAGTACAGATTGAATAAAATAAAATAAAATAAATAAAATAAAATAAAATAAAATAAAATAAAATAAAATAAAATAAAATAAAATAAAATAAATAGTAGAATATTAAATATGAAGTACAGATTGAATAAAATAAAATAAAATAAAATAAATAGTAGAATATTAAATATGAAGTACAGATTGAATAAAATAAAATAAAATAAAATAAAATAAAATAAAATAAAATAAAATAAAATAAAATAAAATAAAATAAAATAAAATAAAATAAAATAAAATAAAATAAAATAAAATAAAATAAATAGTAGAATATTAAATATGAAGTACAGATTGAATAAAATAAAATAAAATAAAATAAAATAAAATAAAATAAAATAAAATAAAATAAAATAAAATAAAATAAAATAAAATAAAATAAAATAAAATAAAATAAAATAAATAGTAGAATATTAAATATGAAGTACAGATTGAATAAAATAAAATAAAATAAAATAAAATAAAATAAAATAAAATAAAATAAAATAAATAGTAGAATATTAAATATGAAGTACAGATTGAATAAAATAAAATAAAATAAAATAAAATAAAATAAAATAAAATAAAATAAAATAAAATAAAATAAAATAAAATAAAATAAAATAAAATAAAATAAAATAAAATAAAATAAAATAAAATAAAATAAATAGTAGAATATTAAATATGAAGTACAGATTGAATAAAATAAAATAAAATAAAATAAAATAAAATAAAATAAAATAAAATAAAATAAAATAAAATAAAATAAAATAAAATAAAATAAAATAAAATAAATAGTAGAATATTAAATATGAAGTACAGATTGAATAAAATAAAATAAAATAAAATAAAATAAAATAAAATAAAATAAAATAAAATAAAATAAAATAAAATAAAATAAAATAAAATAAAATAAATAGTAGAATATTAAATATGAAGTACAGATTGAATAAAATAAAATAAAATAAAATAAAATAAAATAAAATAAAATAAAATAAAATAAAATAAAATAAAATAAAATAAAATAAAATAAAATAAAATAAAATAAAATAAATAGTAGAATATTAAATATGAAGTACAGATTGAATAAAATAAAAATAAAATAAAATAAAATAAAATAAAATAAAATAAAATAAAATAAAATAAAATAAAATAAAATAAAATAAAATAAAATAAAATAAATAGTAGAATATTAAATATGAAGTACAGATTGAATAAAATAAAAATAAAATAAAATAAAATAAAATAAAATAAAATAAAATAAAATAAAATAAAATAAAATAAAATAAAATAAAATAAAATAAAATAAAATAAAATAAAATA
>JACVTC010000100.1:185000-197500 GCA_016946835.1 Neocallimastix lanati (nom. inval.) | reverse complement strand
CTTTATTATTATTATTATTATTATTATTATTACTTATTATTTGCCTTTTTTTTTTTTATTTTTTCTTTCATTTTACTTAATATTTTTCCTCCTTTATATTAAAAGAAGTAATCATCATTTATGGTATAGGATTTGAAGGAACTATCGCGGCCGCCAATATCCTTGGCTATTCTCTTCTTAATTTTCTTGTGATAACGTTTATGATGACGACGTTTTCATCATTGAGTACGTGCCAAGTCATAGACAGAATATGTCGTGAAACCAAAGAGGAATGAGGTGACACCATTAGCTACTCCAACATAATGTTCTTCTCCATAGAGTAGATGAAATTTTTTAATATGTTATTCTAGTACTTGGATAGCGTTTTCTGTAACCATAATTCCCATTCTTTATGCGATATGAAGTTATATATATATATATATATTTTTTTTAGAAAAAAAACTTTAACATTGAAAAGTCTTAACCACTCATCTTTGAAAATTTTATTAAAAATTCTAATAAATTTAATATTTTTTAATTATTAATATTTTTTTATATTTTAATCTGTGTAACCTGAACTTGATTTTTAGGTTTAATTTAAAGCACGATCTTTAAAATTAAAATTAGAAAAAAAAATTTTAATTTTTCTGGCAATAAAAATAAATTGATAATATATTTTTTTGTTGTATTAATAATAATTTGATTCCATAATTAAGTTCTTTTAAAATATATTTTTTAATATTAAATGTTGAATTTTAAATATTCAGCCATATTTGAGTAATTAGTGAATTAATTAAAAATTTGAATATTTAGGATTAATCTATTAACATTTTTATTATTAATAGTAAATAACAATCATAAATAAAAAATTTTTTTTTTATTTTTTTTTTTCTACAACTGCAATTATTGCGAACTTTCACATTATTTATTTATTCATTAATTACTAACATAAGTATTTTTTTCATTAAAAAAACACAGAATTAATAAAAAAAATAACTATTATTTGCCCAATATTAATATAATAATATTTTAATAGCAATGTGAAATAAAAGTAATATTCAAAATAAAGTGTATAAATAAATTTAGAAAAAACTTTATGCGCAACGAACTTCACTTCCAGATTAAAAGATTTCTGTTTAAAAAGAATTCTTATTCCAGATTAATGCTTGAATTGACTATCTAAAATAAGTTATGGACTTCTCCTTCAGAGGCATTGGCCATGTTAGCTAACCTGTTTTACTTCATTTTCAACGTTGATGCTCCTTGCTGCTAGTCTGCGCTTATACCATTAGAATAGCAATCCTTGTCGAGTACTAGTCCTAAGGCATAATTTCTGTAAAGAGAGCGGCATAACGTACCAAGAATGGGGTTTTTGGAATAATCACCTAAAATGATATGGTTATTAAATAAGATATTGACAAAATCGAGGAAAAAAATAATTAAATAATTAAATAAAAAAAAAAAAAAAAAGATAAATAAAAATAAAAATAAAAGTTAAATGAAATTTGCTACAATAAAAATAATAAAATATTTAATATTTTTTCTTTTATAAAATTTATATTAAAAATCATTTTTAAATTTTTATTATTATTATTATATTTATATAATCAATATTATTATAAATATAATGTACATTGAATAATATTTATTATTTTTTTTATTTCAATGAAATCATCTTAATGATGATAATTATCATAAATAATATAGATTTCTATTTTAAAAGAATAGTACATTTTATTATAAGAAGAATAGAAAAGTTTTTCAAGATATGCTAAGGATGTAAAAATTGAGTGACCCTTCAAAAGGTAACACGGTTATATTTAGTAAACAATTCTTATTTAGTGTAATTCCTTTTTTCTTGTTTATAGTGACCTTTACATGATTTGAGAATCACCTTTTCTCCATCCACTTCATATACCAGTCTATTATTCTTATCTATTTTTCTAGAGTATAGTCCTTTCAATTCTCCTATCAATGGTTCGGGTTGTCCTCTACCTCTAAAAGGATCTAATTTAATCTCTTTGATTAATTCTTGAATCTTGGAATAATTGGTATGTTGGTTTTTCTCCCAAAATTTCTTATTTTTTTCATAATTGGAGGTAAATATTACATCCCATTTATCAACATCCAAATTTAATGAAAATTCAAATAATTTGGAGGGTTGATTATTTTTCTTTGTTAAAATTTCTTTTATGGTTTTAAGATTATCAAAAAATTTATTTTCTTTTTTTTTGTTTTTGATATCATTAATTTTTTCGTTTACAATATCTAAGGCTGTTTTATTGTAGTTATCTTTTACAGTAACCTTAGCGTTTTTCTTTAGTAGTAGCTTTACCATACGAATAAAACCGTTTTCTGCTGCAATCATTAATGCTGTTCTGTTATTCTTTCCTTGAGCATTGATGATGGCATTCTGATGAATCAATTCTTCGACCACATCAAAGTGATCCTTTGTTGCAGCTTTAATTAATGCATTATCTCCATTGATATCCTTAAAAGAAAAGTCTGCACCATTAGACAGCAACAATCTCACTATATTGAGATTGCCATTGTCAGAAGCAATTAATAAAGCATAATCGATATCATTGTTTTTGAGAGAAATAGAAGGATCTTCAACGCATTCTAGTAACGATTTTATTACATTGATATATCCATTTTGAGTACTAATGATTAGAGCAGTATTTCCAGATTTATTTCTTTTATTTATAAGAAATTTACAATCAACATCTTTTTCATCTAATAATGAATCCATTTTATTACCATCGCCTTGGGATACAGCTTCCCAAAATCTTTCTTCAATACTTTCTGTTGGCTTAGACTGGGTAGGTTTGATTTTTTCTTCTTCTGTAGCCTCAGGCAAGGTAGGTTCGCTAACTTCTTCTGAAGCCTCAGGAAGGGTAAGTTTGATTTTTTCTTCTTCTGAAATCTCAGGTAGGGTAGGTTTAACTTTTTCTTCTTCTGAAGCCTGAGGAAGGGTAGGTTTTATTTTTTCTTCTTCTGAAGCCTCAGGCAGAGTAGGTTTACTTACTTCTTCTGAAACTTCTGGTTGAATGAGCTTGATTTCTTCTTGGGTAGGTTTAATTTGTTCGCTACTCAGTTTCATTTTTGATTGAATTAATTTGATAATTTTATTTCTGCCTATCTTTTCTGCACAACTTAATAGTGTTTCTCCAAAATAGTTTACCATGTTGAAATCAATGTCCTTTTGTTGATTCAACAAAAGCTCAATTATTCTGGTATTTCCACTCTCAATGGCTTGCATTAATGGTGTATTCCAAAAAGAATCTTTAGTGTTTACATCAGCTCCATTTTCTAATAATAGTTTAACTATTCTTGCATTTCCACTTCTAATGGCATATATCAATGGTGTATTATTGAATACATTTCTACTGTTTACATTAGCTCCATTTTCAAGCAATAGTTTTACTACTCTTTCATGTCTATGCAAAATAGAATGTATAAGAGGTGTGATTCCTAATTGATTTTCATAGTTCACATTAGCTAGATGATCCAGCAACATCTTGACTATTTTTTCATTTCCTAGCTCTACTGCCATCATTAATGCTATATTTTTATCATTCTCGTTAACATTATGTTCTAAAAGTAGTTTAACCACTTTGTCACATTCTTGGTATGTTGCAGTCATTAATACTGTATCACCATCATTATCTTTAATATTTACATCAGCATTATGTTTCAGCAATTGTTCAATTATTTTCATATGTGCATTTTTCATATGACCTTTTATTATGTGACCGTTTTCCATACTTCCAAAATATATAGCGAGCAACAATGCTGTTTGTCCTTTATTTCCTTGCAAATTAACATTAGCATTATGATCTAGCAATATTTCGACAACTTTGTCATGTCCTTTTTCTGATGCACATATTAATGCCGTAAAATGTTGAGGAATATCTTGATGATTAACATCTACTCCATGATCTAACAACATCTTAACTATTTTGTCGTGTCCTCTCGATGCAGCTACCATTAATGCCGTAATTCCTTGAGTATCTTGAAGGTTAACGTTGATACTAGGTTGTTGTAGCAATAATTCCACTGCTTCCGTACATCCTTGATCTGCCATAGTCATTAATATGGTATTTTTGTATTGAGTCAATATGAAATTAGCATCCGCAGGAGATTTTTCCAACAAATCCTTCGCTAATTGATATCTTTTAGAGACAATCGCTACCAAGAGCTTTTTGTTAGCTTTTTGAATTTGATTACGGAATTCTTCAAGTTTCTCACACACCTTGTTTGAAGCCTTTTTCTTTGCTAATTCTATATCTGCACCATATTTCAGTAAGAGCATCGATTTTTTATCATTATTGGCTTGAGTTGCCATTAATAATGCTGTTTCTTCATTTTTGTTTTTAATATTAACATCAACAAATCTATTTCCATTGACATCCTTTTCATTTAAAATCATTTGCAGGATCTCTAAATCGGCGAATTTTGTTATATACATTAATATTGTATTTCCTTCGGAATTTTGACTGTTAAAATTTTCTCCTCTAACTCGCATCCTGGTTATTTTTGATATCCATTCTGGTGTACTTAAATTTTTGCAATTTTTTTCTGATAATGAAGGATCTATATTAGTGGTATTATTTGATACTTTTACCTTTTCTGAGCGCTCCAATTTAACTTTAGCCTTTGGAGGCTTTGGATGTAACAATAGGTTGACTATATCTTTATGTCCGTACAACATTGCACCTGTTATTGCTGAACCTCCATTTATAGTTTTTATATTAATATCAATATCAGGATGATTCAAAAATTGTTGGACTACTTTTTTATGTCCCTTTACAGCTGCTTGCATCAATGCAGTAGCTCCACGATTATTTTGTATATTAACGTTAATATTAGGGTGTTCTAATAGCAATTCAATTATGTCATTATGACCTTGCTCTGCTGCACACATTAATGCAGTGAACCCTTGACTATCTTTGATGTTAACATCGATATCAGATTGTTTTAATAACAGTATTACTATTTCTTTATACCCTTTTTCTGCTGCCCAAATTAGTGCTATATATTCTGCAATATTCGGATTATTGGTGTATCTTATTCTGGCATTAATATTAACTGTTTTATTCTCTAGCAAATATTTTACCCTACTGGTATTTCCTTTCATAATTGCTTTTTTAAGTTCTTCATTGTTTTTCATTAATAAATTCATTGTATTAAAAGAATTACTAGAACTTATAGAATTTATTTATTTATTTATTTATTATTTATTATTTATTTATTTCTTTATATTAATTTATTTTTTTATTTGTTTGTTATAATTATTATTGTTATATTTATTATTATTTATATTTTTAAATTATAACATTCAAACTATGTAGTAAAATTATAATAATTTTTTATAATTTCAACCAACCAATAAAATTTATAAACTAAATTTATGTCCAAAGTAATAACCAATTATTTATTATTATTGATTTTGATTTTGTAATTACTAAATACTAAATATTATAAATTAAAATTAAAGAGTGCATTTCGCAATGTGGCGTTTCTAAGATGTAATTTAAAGACATAATTTTTTAATACAATATAAATAAACATACAAATTGGCTATAATATAAATATTGGAATTGTTATAATAATAAAGAACATATAACAAATAATAAATTAGAATTTTTCAATAATTACTCATATAATTTATCTGCCAAAAAAATCTTCTTTTTTTTTATAAATTAATATATACAATTACCTTATTCAACATTATTAATTTATTTAATTATTAACTAGTTATATATTTACTTATAAAGTTAAACCACTACTTATGGTAATATACCACATTACGAAATACACCAATGAGAAATTTATATATATAGTCATATTATAAAATTAAAATTTTTTGTAATAAATTTAAAAACAACATAAAGTTTGGTAGGGTCGAGTTATTTTACTATGAATAGTTAATTTATAGGATATATATATTACTAAATTTTATTATTCAAACTTATTTGTATTATTATTAATTTATTTACTAGAATTTTATTAGAATTTTTATTATTACTTATTATTATTATTTATTATTTATTTAATATGAGAGATGATAAAATTTTGTTTTAAAATAAAAGAATTATTTCTTTGCTTTATTTCAAGCCATAAAAAAGTTTAGTAATAAATAAAAATAAAAAATATAAATAAACAAAATAATAATATTAATTAATAACAATAACAAGGAATAGAATAAAAATTTATTTATTTTTTTACTTTTAAAATTTAGGATTTATATTAAGAATTTAAAGCCATGTTGATCCAGTCAGTCAGGACAATACAGGTTACTTTAGTAGGGGTCAAATTCCCGACATGGCACCAAATAAGCACTGAGGTTTTCTATCCTGGGGAATCATGCAACCACAATGATATCCAAAAGGCTTTCCCTTGGCTGCTTATTCATCCAACCCCGATATTAGGCTACGACTTAATCCAAGGCCTTGATGATGTCTCCGTTTAATATTATAGAAATTAAGCGAGATAAATTCCAACACCCTAATGATTACACCTACTGTATGAATGGTTCCTGTTCCGATGCTCATGGTCAATGGAGATATATGTAAGAATAAATGGGAAATTTAGCTTCGGGCAGACGTGTAACGACTTATTGTGAGCGGCCACACTGTACCGGAATGACATATGTCATCACTCCTACAGTAATAACTGTCGGGACACTAATGGAAAATAAGTACCCATTATGTGTGTTATCTTTATATATTTATTTTATTAAGAATTTAAAGATTTTTTATTAACATTCATGTAAATATCCAAAAAAGGAACTACTTTTTGGATAAATAATAATGCTTGAAATATAAATGTGATTTATTTTAAAATATATATTTTCTATTTGAATTCAGTAACAAATCAATACTTTTCCATAATAAAAAATAATTATAATATTTAAAACTATGATTATGATTAATATATAGAGAATTAACAATAAGAAATAATTTACTCTTTTTTAGATTACTACTAAGTATTAATTTTGATAATAATAGTACTACTTTATTTTATCACTATTTCATCAAAAAGGCATAACATATAATTTTTTATTCTCGTTAGAATTAAAATATATTACAATAATAATAATTTCAAAAAAAAAAAAATAATAATAATAAAAATAAAGATTATTTTTTAATATAAATTTAAAATAATTTTAAATATATTATGAAGTATAAATGATAATATATAATAAAAAATAACTTAATAACTATTAATATATTAATATAAATAAATAAATATAATAATAAATAACAACATAAATTTTAATGTAAAATAAAAATATATACTTAACTATATATATAAATATATATATATATTTTTTAATTTTAATTTTATTTTTTTTTTATTAAATAAGTAAAAATTAGATATATCCATTTTTTTTTTTTTTTTAAATAATTTTATAAAATATAGTTTTAATTTAAAAAGGAGAATGCCATAAATTAAATTAAGTTATATTTATATGAAGTACTAAATCTATAATAAAAAATTGTAATTAATATTTATATAAATTTTTTTATCTATTATAATAGATAATTATTGAAATTATGAATTAGGAGTTATTAATAATTATAAATAATAACTTTTTAATAACAATAATAATATGTTATTAAATACATCGTTTTTTATTATTATTATTATTATTATTATAAATATAAAATAAAAAAGCATGAAAGAAGTATAACTGTTGATAATAGGTTAATAAATTCAATATTTAAAATAATTCTTTATTGTTATTATTATTATTATTTATTATTTACCTTTTTTTTTTTTTTTTTTTTTTTTTTTTTTTTTCTTTCATTTTACTTTATCTATTTTCTAATTTTGATATTAAAAGAAGTAATCATCATTTATGGTATAAGATTTGAAGGGTTTCTCACGGCCATCAACATCCTTTGCTATTCTCTTCTTAATTTTCTTATGATTACGTTTATGATGACGATGTTTTCGCCATTGAGTACGTGCCAAGTCATAGACAGCATATGTCGTGAAACCGAAGAGGAATGAGGCGACACGGCCAGTTACTCCAACATGACGTTCTTCTCCATAGAGTCGACGAGATTTTTTAACATGGGGTTCTAGTACTAAGGTAGCTATTTCTGTGACCATTATTCCCATTCTCCCTACAATATGAAAGTGACCATTGGAACGCTTTAAACCTAAAGCATCATTCCAAGCATCAGAAATTTCCGTGCCACTTTCTTTATAGAGTTTATATGCGTCAACTCCAATGATAGCACAAACAGCAGCATCTAACCCACAAATAGAAAAAACAGTGGAAGAAACATTAGTCTTTGGTTTCAAGGTACGTGCTACATAATTAACTAATTCAGGATTAGCTATTTTTGTGTAGAACCAATTCCACATGTTTTCAGTATTTTTATTAGTAGGCATTGGATTATTGATGACATCTAAACTAGTTCTTCCAAGGATGGCTAAGGTATTACTTCTAGCCTTACAACGATCAATGATATCAATGGTAAGACCGATAATACCACCAGCAAGAAGCATATGTATGGTTCCAAAGAAACCAAGGTTAGCAGAGAGACCACTAGAAGCAAGACAGAGAAGATTTGCTTTTAAATGATGAATATCCATATGGTGAAATAAATGAATAAGGATCGAATTGAGATTGGAACAAAATTTAAAACGAGGAGAACGATAGATGACATGAAGAGTAGTGAAATACTTTAAGAGATCAATTGGTGGTTTTCCTAATCCCATCCGATCGTAATAGAGTGAAATGAGGGAAGGTAAGCAAGCAACTGTAGTACTAGCTATAGCAAGTTTTGTACCTATTGTTTTCTTATCCATTTTTTTTTTTTTTTTTTTTTTTTGTTTGTTTGTTTGTTTTGTTCTGTTTTTGTTTTGTTTGATTTGGTTTTAATTTATTTTTTAATATATAAAAGAACAAAAAATATTACTTCTCTTATTTATATATATATATATTTATTGAAACTCCTAAATGGTTATTTATTATATTTATTATATATTAAATTTGATATTTAATAATTTTTAAAGAAAAAACTAAAAGTAAAACTAAGATAGGTTATATTGAATTAATAAATTCTATTTTTTTACACTTGAAAATAATATTAAATTTTAAAAAAGAATTTTTAATTATAAATAATTATTTTGCTTTCATTAATAGATATATATTGTATATGCTAAAAATTAATAGATTCATAAAACGAATATACAAAATTTTTTTAAAAAAAAAATTTTTTTTTTATAATTTTTCCATTTAATTATATATTTTATTTTGTTTTTATTGTTAATTATTATATATATATATATATTTTTTAATTTGATAAATAATAATATTAAACAATAGTAATAAAAGTATTATTTTAAAATGTATGAGGTATAGATATTAATTTAATTATTAAAAAAAAAAAAGGACAAGAATAATTTATTATTAATGTGTAATTTTGTTATTATATATATATTATTAAAAAAAATTAATTTGTAATATATAATTTTTTTTTAAAACATAAGATATTAGAGTATAACCAATGTTTCGTATTAAATTCTGATATTTACATGGCTTGTATAATTTTTAATATTTATTATTATTGTATATACTTCTTTAATTATATGTTTTTTTTTTTTTTTTTTTTGTTTGTTTGTTTCTAATTAGTGTAGTAGATATATTGATATCATCGACTAGAAAGCAAGAAAAAATAATTATACAATGGTTGATAATAATATTTTGACTTATTTTATTTTTTATTTTTTTTTTTAAAAAAAAAGTAATAAAAACAAATTGGTGAGTATAAAATAATATTTGGTATTAAATACTTTAAATTTTTTATTATTATTAATTACAAACTTTTATTTATTTATTTCTTTTCCTTCAAATAATAACAGTGAAGACACTGATATTAAAGATACTTTTATATTATTAAAATTTATATTTAAATGGTATTAAAATAATTTAATAAGTTTTTGTTTTATTTAATATTTTATTGTCATTATTGTTTTATTATTAATTTTTATACTTTTATTAATATTATTTGTTTTATAATTTTTTTTAATGATTTACAATATATATTAATGATTTTTTTTTTGAATAACTAAACTTCTTTTACTTTAAATAAAAATAAAAAGTGAAAAGGAATATTAAACGAATAAAAAAAATTATTCTATATAAATTTATTGTGTGAATTAAACTTTTTTTTTTTTTTTTTTTTTTTATTTATTACTTTTTATTAATTAATAAAATTTAAAAACTTTATTTTAATTTTTTTTTTTTTTTTTTTTTTTTTTTTAAATTAAATAATCATTTTAAAATAAAAAATATATTTTATTTTATTTTATTTTATTTTTTAAACTATTTTTAATTAAAAATAAAAAAGTTTAATACTATTCGTTTATATTTTTTTTTTATATTATATTTATTACTTATAATTATTAAATATATTAATTTTAAATTATACTGCATAATTAATTATTAAATAACTATTTACATATAATTATAATTATAATTGATAAATAAAACAATAAAAAAAAGTTTATTAAACATTTATTATTAAGTAAAAATATTAAATTTATCATTAAATATAGTAAAATGATTAAATTAACATCAATTAACAGATATTTAATTAATAATATTGAAAAATGAAATAATAAATTTTGAATAACAAGCAAAAAAAGGATATTATAATTGTTATTACTTTAAATAAAGTTTTTGGCGAAAAAATTAAAATAAAATAAAAAAAAAAAAAGACCGAAATAAATAATTATTTTCTTTAAATGCAATATTTGGGGTTTAAATATAATAAAATATAATAAAATATTATATTTAAAATTATCAAACAAAAAAATAAAATAAAATAAAATAAAATAAAATAAAATAAAATAAATAGTAGAATATTAAATATGAAGTACAGATTGAATAAAATAAAATAAAATAAAATAAAATAAAATAAAATAAAATAAAATAAAATAAAATAAAATAAAATAAAATAAAATAAAATAAAATAAAATAAAATAAAATAAAATAAAATAAAATAAAATAAAATAAAATAAAATAAAATAAATAGTAGAATATTAAATATGAAGTACAGATTGAATAAAATAAAATAAAATAAAATAAAATAAAATAAAATAAAATAAAATAAAATAAAATAAAATAAAATAAAATAAAATAAAATAAAATAAAATAAAATAAAATAAAATAAAATAAAATAAAATAAAATAAATAGTAGAATATTAAATATGAAGTACAGATTGAATAAAATAAAATAAAATAAAATAAAATAAAATAAAATAAAATAAAATAAAATAAAATAAAATAAAATAAAATAAAATAAATAGTAGAATATTAAATATGAAGTACAGATTGAATAAAATAAAATAAAATAAAATAAAATAAAATAAAATAAAATAAAATAAAATAAAATAAAATAAAATAAAATAAAATAAAATAAAATAAAATAAAATAAAATAAAATAAAATAAAATAAAATAAAATAAAATAAAATAAAATAAAATAAAATAAAATAAAATAAAATAAAATAAAATAAAATAAAATAAAATAAAATAAAATAAAATAAAATAAAATAAAATAAAATAAAATAAAATAAAATAAAATAAAATAAATAGTAGAATATTAAATATGAAGTACAGATTGAATAAAATAAAATAAAATAAAATAAAATAAAATAAAATAAAATAAAATAAAATAAAATAAAATAAAATAAAATAAATAGTAGAATATTAAATATGAAGTACAGATTGAATAAAATAAAATAAAATAAAATAAAATAAAATAAAATAAAATAAAATAAAATAAAATAAAATAAAATAAAATAAAATAAAATAAAATAAAATAAAATAAAATAAAATAAAATAAAATAAAATAAAATAAAATAAAATAAAATAAAATAAAATAAAATAAAATAAAATAAAATAAAATAAATAGTAGAATATTAAATATGAAGTACAGATTGAATAAAATAAAATAAAATAAAATAAAATAAAATAAAATAAAATAAAATAAAATAAAATAAAATAAAATAAAATAAAATAAAATAAAATAAAATAAAATAAAATAAAATAAAATAAAATAAAATAAATAGTAGAATATTAAATATGAAGTACAGATTGAATAAAATAAAATAAAATAAAATAAAATAAATAGTAGAATATTAAATATGAAGTACAGATTGAATAAAATAAAATAAAATAAAATAAATAGTAGAATATTAAATATGAAGTACAGATTGAATAAAATAAAATAAAATAAAATAAAATAAAATAAAATAAAATAAAATAAAATAAAATAAAATAAATAGTAGAATATTAAATATGAAGTACAGATTGAATAAAATAAAATAAAATAAAATAAAATAAAATAAAATAAAATAAAATAAAATAAAATAAAATAAAATAAAATAAAATAAAATAAAATAAAATAAAATAAAATAAAATAAAATAAAATAAATAGTAGAATATTAAATATGAAGTACAGATTGAATAAAATAAAATAAAATAAAATAAAAT
>JACVTC010000100.1:167500-180000 GCA_016946835.1 Neocallimastix lanati (nom. inval.) | reverse complement strand
TTCTATATTTTAATTCAATACCGGCAGCTTTTAATTCTCTTCTTTTTTGAAGAGCAGCTAAACGTCTAGATTCTTCCAATTGCTTTTCACGAGCCTTACGTTTGGCTTTTTTACCTTGAGTATTGGCTAAACGGGCACGAGCTTCAGATAACATTTCCTTTTCTTAATATTAGTTATGCATAATGATTTAAGAAAAAAAAATATAAAAATTAATTAATTCAAATTCAAATTAATGCATCACATTTAACAAATATCATATTTATTGAAATATTTTGGTATTATTATAGATTGTGAAATGAAATGTAAATTAAAAGAACAATTAATTATAAAAATGATTTATTTTGTTATGGAAATTGAATTTAAATTTTATGATTTTGAAATTTATAAATTTATATATAAATATTGAATTTTGAAATTTTATAGGTTTATTAAGCAAATATAATTATAAGATTAATGATAATACATTATAATATTAATGGAATAAAATTATAATATTAATAATTATAAAAAATAGTTTAAGATAAAAAATAATATAAATTATATATAATTATTATTAGCTATATATTTCTATAACTTAGTTTATCATTTGTTTTATTGTTTAATAATTTATATTTTATTTACCATCTTCATCCATATCAATTGGATCTGGTCTTGCTGGTTTACTTTCAAGATCTGGATCAATTTCTCCAGGTCTTAATCTTCTAATATCTTCAGATGTTTGACCTTGATCATCCTTTATTATTATTATTATTATTATTATTATTATTATTATATATATATATATATATTTTTTTTTTTTTTTTTTTTTTTTTGATGAAATTTAATTTTTAATTAATCAAATGGAAAATATATATAATACATATATATATAAATAGTTAAAAAAATAAAATATAAAATAAAAAGAATAAAAAAAAATTTTAAACTTTAATTTTATATTGAAATTCAATTACTTATATATTATATTTATTCATACACACATATAAAAAAAAAAAAAAAGTTTCTATTTCATACATTTTATTTATACTTACTTCTCCTTCCTTCATTTCTGCCTCATCTAATAATTTTTGATATCTTTCTAAACATTGTGAGGGAGTACGACCAACAATGGGAGCAATTGTTCTCCATTGAGTTGGCATTAATTTTGCTAAATGTAAAAGTTTTTCGTCTTCTTCTCTTGACCATTCTGTTTTTTTAATTGAAGGATCTAACCATTCATACCAACGTGCTTTACATTGCTTTGGAGTTTTTCTATTAAGTAAAGATGAAATTCTAGCCCATTGGTTTTTTCCATATTTCATAACCTATAAATAAAAATTATAATAATAATAATTTAATTTATTAGAAAATGAATTTTAAATATAAATTTACATTTGATAGTACTTTAAAAACATAATTTCTTTATTGTTTCTATTTTATGTTAATAATTAAATTATTAATGTTCTAGTTTTTTAATTATTAGCTTAAATTTGATGAAATTTAATCTTTGAGATTTCAAAAATTTAAAATACATCTTTTGAATTTTAAATATAAAATATTGATAATTTATTATACAGTATTTTATAACAATAATTATTAATAATTAAATTTTTTAGGAAAAAAAAAAGTTTCTTTAAACATACAGCTGCTTTAAGAATTTCATCTTCGGTGTTTTTCCAAACACCACCTTTTATAATAATACGCATTTTGAAGATAAAATTTTTTAAATATATTTTAAAAATATAATTAAAAAAAAAAAATTTTTTTTATACACTTCTTCTTTGATATTAATAAATAAATAAATAAATGCTAGTATATAAATAAATTACTTAATAAAAGTAAATAAATGAGTATTTAAATGAATAAAATAATAAATATTACTAAAAATTAATGTTAACATTTTTTAAAAATGAATATAATATTTTTTTGTTTTAAATAAATAAATAAATAAATAAATAAATAAATATAAATAAATAAATATAAATAAATAAATATAAATAAAAGAATAAAATAAATAAAATAAATAAATAAATAATTAATTATATATGTATATAAATAATTATATATGTAAATAAATAATAAATAATTATTTAAGAATTTACTATTGATTAGTTATTGATTTTGGTTTATATAATTATTTTTTTAATTATATAATATTTATTTAATAATTATTATTTTTTTTTTAAAATTTAAAACAAGGTAGAATTAATATAAATTATCAAATATAAAAAATAATCATTATGTTCAATATAAATTATTAAAGCAAATTTAGAATATTTAATATATATTAAAAGATATGAAGATATAAAGAATTTATATAATATTAAATTATTAGAATTATATCATTTATCCAAAATTTATTCAATTTATTATTATTATTATTTTTTTTTTTTGAATTTTTTGTATATATACAACCTTGAGTTGTATAAAATTCAATATTCGGTCACCACAAGAATATTCAATGAATTATTGCCACAATTGTTATCACTTAGCAGTCACGTCACATGTAGGGAAAATGTGGCTTGAAATTAGTGGATTTTTATTCTTTTTACAAAGATTGACAAATAGGTACGTTCCTCTCAGTAAGCTAGATTCGTTAATACAAGTAATGTATTATAATATTCTTCGCTCATCCTAAGTACGAAGAACCTTAACACAAAGCCTGAGTAGAGTCAGAGACAATATGTAATTATTCTTACCTTGGTGAGCAAATTTCCAACTTCATTTGTAAGGAAAACCAAAAGTAGTGAGAAAAATAGCTCATATAAATTAAGAAGGTATGTACAAAGTCAATCCAGAAACCTTATATGCTGAGCATTAACCACCAGAACAAAATCTAGAAAAACTTTTTTTTTTATATATAAACAAAATTTCATAAAAATAAGTTAATAAAAATTAATATAATTAATATAAATTTTTAGATTTGCAAATTTACATAAATTTTAATTTTTTTTTTTTTTTTTTTTTTTTTTTTTTTTTTGTTTGTTTGTTTGTTTGATTCATAAGTAAATACATATATTTTTAACATTTCTTTTTGAACATATTATACATGAGGAAAATATATATTTGTTATATAATATAAATCAGATTACTGTCAAGATTTTGTATTTAAATCATGTTATATTTAGAAATCATATTATATTGTTACCAGAAACATTTAGTAATCTAAGATTAAAAAATCTTGCTAAATATGTAAATATTGAAAAGACAGTGAAAGAAACAAAATCAAAAGATACAAATTTGAATTTCTATAATGTTTGGAAACCTCAAAAAAAATTTTAGATTTATTATATTTTTATTAACCTTTTATAATCAAAAAATTATGTTAAATATGATAGTTGGAGTATAAACCTGGTAACATAAAATTTAATTAAAAAAATGTATTATTAAATTTTGGCATTTAGAGAGATTTTTATTAGAAAATATTATTAAGTTAGTAATATAATATAATACATTTTATAATAATTAAATTTTTTACACCATGAAAATATATAATAAAAAGAAATGTTTAGATATTTTTTACTATGAAGATAATATATTAGAATTTTAAAAGTTCTTCATAAAATAGGTTGATAAACTTTAATATAAGAAAAAATGAAGAAAATATCATTTGAAATTCAACAGAGAACATCACTATCATTATTTATTAGATATCATGAATCTTTAGCATTAATGACAATTAAATACATAGTTTTGCAATTCATTTTGAACCTCTATCGTAATTTTAATTTCAACTTCATTTATAGCATCACCTTAATTAAGTTATCTTTATATTTTAATTTTACTTATCATGAAAACTTATAATATTCCTTCTTTAATAAATATGAAAAGTTATAATATTTCTTCTTAGAAATTTAACAAACATTTTTTTTATAGAATTAATATATTAATGATCAATTATGATAATTAATAATTTTTATTTTTTATTTTTTATTTTTTATTTTTTATTTTTATTTTTATTTTTTTTTTAACATAGTTTATCGTTAATATTTTTTCCATTTATTAATAATTTGAATTTGATATTTATTTTATATTTATTATTTATTAACAAATTATTTTATTTAAATATCTTTTTTATATTTGTTGAAAATAGATAAATTTTGAGTTAAACTTTCAATTTATATCATATTAATAATATTATAAATAAAATGCTTATAATTTTTATATATTTACTATATTTAAAATTTTATTATATATAATAAAATGATATTATAACACTATTATATTTTAATATGTTAAATAAATATTTACAATATAAAATATTACTTATAATAATATTATTTACTTATTTTATTTTATTTTGATTTATTTTATTTTTTTTTTTAAATATTACATTAATTATAAATCAAAGGTTTTGTTAATTTATAGATAAAAAATTTATATTCTTTATTATAGAGCAAATATAATTAAAATTATAGTATTATCATAAGAGGATATTTCGTTAATGTTAATAAAAATGGTATAAAATAATTCTATTTATAATAAACAAAAACAAAAAAAGGCATGTAAATATTAATTATCATTTTACTGTAAAAAAAAATGTTGAAATAATATAAATTTTGGACTAGATGAAAAAGTTTTATTATATTATTTGCCAGTATATAAATAATTAAATTTGTAAAAAAAAAAAAAAAATTGAGAGTTAAATAAATTACAAAATATTAATTTATATTTGTATTACGTTACATAAAAGTTAATTTAAATATAAAAGGGCTTTTTTTTTTAAAAAAAAAAATGATAAACTTTATTTTATAATATTTTATAAAAAAAATATAATAAAATTATTACTTAATCCACAAAAAAAAAAAAAAAAAAAAAAAAAAAAAATTAATTTAATTATTAATTAAAATAAATAAAATAAAATTTACAATTTTTTATATTTTCTATTGTCAAATTTTTTGAAGTATAATACAATATTTTAATTTAAATTTATTGAAAATTTAATCACTGCCTTATTTTTTTTTTTTTTTTTTTTTTTTTAATTTCATTTCATTTTACTTTTATTTTTATATTTATTTTTATATTTATTTTTATATTTTTTTTCTATTTATTTTTCTATTTATTTTTTTCTATTTATTTTATTTTTTTTAATTTTATTTCAATTCTAATTTTTTTTTGTATTTTTATTTTAATTTTTATTTTTAAATTCTTTTATTTTTTAAATTTTTATTTTTTATTTTTTTTTTTCATTTTTATTTTCATGTTAATTTTTATTTTTTATTATATAATTAATAATATAAATAGAAATTACAAAAAAAAAAAAAAAAAAAAAAAAAAATAAAGGAATAATATTTTAATTAAAATTAGCTATATTTTTATTTATTATTATAATATTTTAAATAAATATTAATTTTCGTTTTGTTCATAGATTTTCCGAATATAGTAAATTTTTCGTAAAAAAAAAAAAAAAAATTAAATAAATTATTAAATAAATTATAATATATTATATTAATATATTTTGAAATATAACCATAAATATCTAAAAATATTTAAATAGAGAATTGTTCCTTTTTTTTTTTTTTTTTTTTTTTATTTATTTTATTTTATTTTTTCTACATATATAAATCATAAATAATAAAATTTTTATTATAAAACTATTTAAGATTTAAATATTATAATTTTAAAATGGAAAAATCAGTCCAAAGTGCTTCATATGAAAAGTTTGTATTATATATTTTAGTTAATAAAAATATTTATGTAATTAACAAATTTTTTATTATATATATATTTTTTTTAAAAAAAATGTTACTAGATTGATGCATGATTATGTTTTAAAACAAAAAAGGTTTAAATATATTGTAAAACAAATACAAAAATCAATAATTTCATGTGAATATAAAAATAAAGGCTATTCCTTAAATGAATATGTTAAAAAAAAATGGAATATTTCACAGTATGAAAAAATATATAATATGAATAAAATATTTATAAGATATTAATATAATATTATGATAAACTGATAATAATATTTTTCATTATATAAATTTATATATATATATTAAAATGATAATATGATAGAGCTCGTAAGTATTTAATTAGTTTTACTTTTATTTATTTTTTTTATCAAATCTAATCATTATTAACATTTTTATTTCAATATATTTTTTGATATTTAAAATCATTTAAATAATTTATAAAGAAGCCTACCGCTATTTAATATCTGCTAAAGTTATGGATGTACTTGATGAATTTGAAATACAACCTAGTAAATATTTATTCAATATAAAATTAATATTAATAGATTATACTGAAGAAATATTATATTAATATTTATATTCTTTATTTTTAATTAAAAATAAACAGATTATGTAAATTTATGTAAAATCTTATATAATCATGCAAAAACATCTGAGCAGTTAAAACTTTTATGGAAAACACTTCTTAAAAAAGCAAACGGAAAGCCATATTATATTAATAGTTCTCATGTTTCTAAAACATGGAAAGAGCTGTATAATGATAAAAAATATTCAGATATATGTCATTATGAAGATAATATTATTAAAAAAATAGAAAATTCTTTATCAAACAATTTAATAAATTCAAAAATTAATAGTAATAAACGTTTAAATTCTGAAAGTACAAATTGTCATACTTTTGAAAATACAAAAGTCACATTACCCTTTTCATCTTCAAAATCTGAAATAATATCTACAAATCAAACAAGATCTTTACCTTTATCTACTGTTTCTTCAAAATCTACATTCTCACATCAAGCAGTTCCAATAATTTCATATAATATGCCTGTTTTTTCACCAATAACTACTACTGTTTCATCAATAATGCCATCAATCACCATACCGCCACTAACATCATCAAATCCAATTGTTACTTCAAATATACCGAATATTTCATCAACTATAAATGAAATTAATGGAACTTATTTTAATCAAAATCAAATAATTTCATCAAATGAATCAATTATTACATTGTACTATATACAATCACCTATTCCTATAAAAAACTCTATATATCCACCTTATCAAATACATCAATTATAATATTAATATTAATAATTAATAATTAATAATCCTATTGATATATTTTTATTTAATTATTAATTTTTAATTAATATAAATGTATTTTTTTTAATTTTATTTTAAAAAAAAAAAAAATACAATTTATTTAGGTTAAAAGTTAATTTAATTATATAGTGGAGTATGTTTTATATTTTTAATTTACTAAATATTATTTTATTTTTATTTATCATTAAAAATGTTAATTTTTTGAATAATTTTTCTGTATTTTCCAATTTTATATATTTAAATATTTTATATATCAAATTTCCTTTAAAAAAATCTATGATATATAAATTATTATTATAAATTAATGTATATATAAAAATTTAAATCTTAATATTGTAATTAATAAAAAAAAATTTTTTTTTACTAGTCATTTTTTTCAATATTTAATAAAATAAAATAAAATAAAATATTTAATAATTATAATTAACCAAAATTTTTATTCATTTATTATATTTTTAATTATGAATTATTAAAATCTAAATATATAATAAAATATTTAAATTTTAATTCTTATTTTTGATCAATAAAAACTTATTCTATAATTAAAATTATCAAAACTTAATTTATATTAATTAATTTTTTTTTTTTAACGGAATTAATTTTTATATGAAATTAATATAAATAAAGTTAATTATTTATTTTGTTCATTCATTTAATATGTAGTTTACTTTCAATAAAAAAAAATTTGTATTTTTCGTAAAATTTGCTTCAAAAGAATCATTATTTTATAGAATATAATATTAAATTTAAATGAATAATTCCAAAAAAAGTATATTTCATTTCATTTATAAATAATCTAAATAATTTAAAAATTCAGTAGTCCTATTTATTATTATTATTATTTTAATTTAAAAATATGTTAATAAATTAAATGATTTTATTCGAAAGAAAATCTTAAAAAAAAAAAAAAAAAAAAAAAAACAGAATATTTATTAAATTATAAAATAATATTTATTTTGATTAAATATAAATATATAATAATTTTGAATATTTAATATTAATATATTATTTCCTTATATATATATATATATATTTAATTCCATTATATTATAAAAATTATAAATATATTTTAACTAATTAAATTTATAGTAGTAATATAATATAAATTACTTTTTAATTTTAAAAATTTATTTAATAAATTAGTCAAAAATAAAAAAAAAAAAAAAAAAAAAAAAAGATTATTAAATTTAAAAGAAAAGATTTTAATAAATATTTTGAAAGAATAATATATTTAATTTTATTATTATTATTATTATTATTATTATTATTATTATTATTATTATTATTATTATTATTATTATTATTATTATTATTATTATTATTTTATTTTATTTTTTTTTATTTTTTTTTACATAATAATTAATATAATAAACTAAAAATATATTAATATAATTTCTTTTATATTTTTATTTAATATAATATATTTACATTTATTTTTATTTTATTCCACATATTAATTTTTATAAATTGATAACTTTATTATATTACATTCTCAAATTTTGGGAAAAAGAATGAATAAAATTAAAAATTATATAAAACTTATTTTTTATTTAATAAGAAAGTTTTAATATATGTAAAGATTTTTTTTTTTTTTTTAAAAATATATATATATATTTATTAATATTTAAATGTATGACAATTTTGAAATTAAATTTTAATTATACTTTTAAATCGTATAATTTAGTTTTCTTTAAATTAAAAAAGTTATGTAAAAATTTTCTAAATATAATTTTTTTTTTTTTTAAAAAAAAATAATTTTAGTTTATTATTATTATTATTATTTTTTAAAGTATTCAATGATTGATACAAAAAATTATTGAAAAAGCTTTTTATATAATTATCCTCTTTTTTATGTTTGAAATAATTAAGATATATTTTTATTTAATTAAATGAACTGAGAAAAAAAATGAAAAGAATTATTGAAAATTTGGAAGTTAAAGCATAATTTTTTTTATAAATTAAAATTACTTACATAAAATTATTAAATATTATTAACTTATAGTTTATTTTATTTAAATAAAAACAAGTTTATTAAAAAATATATATATATATATATAAATAGTTAATAAATTAAAATTATTGATCATCTCTATTTTTAAAACAATATTTTTATTATATCTTAATATTTTTGTTTCAAGTGTTATTTTTTAATTTACTTTCATGGTATTTTTTTTATGGTAATAAAAATAATATTACTGAATTTAATACAAAGCTTTATTTTTATATTAATTTTAAGTAAAAATATTATTTAAAATTATCTTAAAAATTATCTTAAAATTAACATGATAATTGATTTTATTAAAATAAAATAAAATAAAATAATAATAATAATAGTATTTAAAAAATTTTAAATTTTAGACCATTAATGTTTTAAATAGATATTATTTTTAATAATTTTAATAAAAGTATTTTTTTGAATTTAAGTATATTAAAATTTTAAAATCATATTTATAAATATATATGGGAAAATTCAATGATAATTTTATTTAATTTATAAAGTGGATTTTTTTTATTTGAATGTAAATATAAATGTAAAAATAGCAAATAAAAGTATATAATTATTAAAAGTAATGGATATATAAACAATTACTAATATAATAAAAAGAAAAGAAAAGAAAAATAATGTATTTAAAGAAAGTTTTTTTTTTTTTTTTTTTTTTTTTTTTTTTTTATTTTCATTTTTTCTTAGTTTTAAATATTATTTACATTATATATAGTTTTTTAATGCATAAAAATTTTTTAATTTATTAACTAACTATTCAATAAAACTTCTTTTTAAATTTATTATTATCATTATTATTTATTAAAAAAAATTAAAACTTTATTTTTATTTTTTTTTAGTACAGTAATAAATTAGGTCTATTATTATAAAATTTTTTTAATAATTTATAAAGTTTTATATTTTAATTTATTACTGTCTTACTCATTTTAAATAAAATACCTTGGAAAAAAGTAAAAAATAATTAAAAAAAAAATAATAATAAATAAATAAATAAAATGAACTATTGAATCATTAATATTTACATCAATATTAATTTTTGTGGTAATATTTTAATTTTTGTGGTAGTTTTTTTTTAATAGTTAAAACCTTAAAAGATATTTTTTTTCAAAATATATATAACAATAAATATGATATAACCCCGGTTCTTGGAAGTATTTATTGTTGGGATTAATTTAATATATTTATTAAGGTATTAATATGTTACTTATTTAATTTTATTATAATAATTACATATATTTATTCAAGTAAAAATAATAATATTTAATTTTATATTTAAAACTATCTAACAATTTTCCACACTTCTTTTAATTCATAGAAATTTTTATAACTATTTAATTTTTTGTGATTAAAATAAATTATTTAATGAGTTTTTATGCTAAGTATAATAAATATTAATAATTATTTAAAAATTATTTAAGTAAAAATTTAATAAATATATAAAGATAAATATAAAATATGAATATAATTAAAACATTGATTTATGTTATAATTTTTACTATTTCTTATTTTATTAATTATAATATTTAGAAATTAAGCCATTTATAAAGAAAATTTTAAGATCATTAGAACTAAAATTGATTAATTTATGTTTGAAAAATAAAATTTATTTTATATTAATTAAGGTTTGAATATTTCATTTAATAACAAATAATTATTTAATAATAAAGTTATTTATATGGGATATATAAATTTTATTATATAATTAAAAATGTAAAATGTGATTTTTTTTTTTTTATTTAATGGTATTAGCCACAATAATTAATTTATGATTATTTTTTTTTTACTTAAATATTAATATATTTATGATTATTTATACAAATAATTTTTATATTTATTAAGATAACAAATATATTGTTTATTATAAAATAATCACATCCTTTTTTTATTTATTTAAAAATTAATTATTATACTCTTTTTTTTTATTTTTATTTTTTTTTGTTCATTTATATTCATTTATATTTATTTATTTATTTTCTTATAATATTATTTTTTATTATAGATTGATACATGATTTTTGTTGTTATTGAAAAATATCGTTTTAAGGTGACTATCTTTTAAAATAATTTACTAACAACAAATTTCTTTTGAATTCTGTAATAAAAAGAACATTTTTTAATGAAATTTTTATTATCATTAATATATCCTTTAAATTCACCTATGTATTTTGAATTTACTCAATCACCATCAGCAAAAAAGATTATTTCATTGAAAGCTTTTTTATTGTCTAGTAGATCCAAATTTCCTGTCATATGGTATGTAGTACTAGAATCCAGCGTCCATGGAAAAAATTTTAAGATTAATAACCATCACTTTTATCTATGTCTTTTAATATTATTTTTTGACCTCCTTTCAGTAAATTTTATGAGTCTTTAATTGGTTCTTATTAGCAGTTCAGAGAATTTTTCAAAAGTCCCTTGAAAATTAATGGCATTTGATCTTAAAGTCAGATCATCTGGTAAACTGTTATATAAATAATCAATCTTTTCTTGTTCACTTAATGGGGTTTTTAACACACTAAGTTCCTTGAATCTTGATTCCATATTTGCAATGAAAATTGATAATGAAAATGTCTTTCTCTGGTTGATATTTTTCTCTTTTCAAAGAGTTTTTTTTTTTTTTTTATTTCTTCTATCAAATCTTTTTTATCTCTTATGTTCATAATAGTAATAATAGTTCAGAATTATAATAATATTAGCAATACTAATAATCATATTAATCATAATGATAATACATAATTATAATAACAACATCAATAATAATAATAATAATAATAATAATAAAATAGATAAAAGTAAAATTTTAATAAATTTACTATTTATTCTATTTTTTTAATATGAATATATATTTATGTTAAAAGTTTATTTTTTTATCAAAAAAATAATATTTATTAAATTATTACTTTATTCAATATAATTTATTATTGATTGATATTTATTATTTTCAATAATTTTTTTTTTTTTTTTTAAAAAAACAAAAATAAAACATAACTATATAAAATTTTTTAGCTCAAGTCTTTCAGAAGTTTTTAGTACAAAATTTTACTAATATAAGAACAATTTAATTTTATATTAAATAATAGATATTATATATATAAATATATATATATATATATTTTAAAAAAAAATATATTTCATAAATAAGATTAAAATTAATAATTACACCACAAAGATTCATCTTTTTTAGTTATATATTCATTTATATTTTTCTTATTTATAATAATAATATTTCTATTTTCTAAATATATATATTGATTATTACATAAAAAAAATATATTTAAATATTGTAATTAATTCTTTAAAAATTAATAATTTTATTTTTGTTTGTACTAATAATAAAATTACATTGACTTCTAATTCTTCATTTATAAATCATATAAAATAATATTATGAATGTTATTTTATATGACATTTTCCTTTCATTAAGTATTATATAATATTTTATTATGATATGCAATTATTTTTTTTTTTTATATACAATTAAGAATTATTATTTTTTGAAAA
>JACVTC010000100.1:150000-162500 GCA_016946835.1 Neocallimastix lanati (nom. inval.) | reverse complement strand
ATTATAATTAATCTATATTTGTTAGAATTTAAAATAAAAGATAACAAAAATTTAATTATTATTTAAATTTTATAACTTTTTATTAAATAGGAATGCTAATTACTATTAAATTCCTTTGATAAATTTAACCTAAATTTTGTTTTAGTTAATTTTGTTTTAAAATGTTATAAAGATAATTATTATCATAGGAAGAGTGAATTTTAGATTTTGTCATAAATAAATTTCCAATTAAAAAATCTTTTGGAATTGCTTTTTGTTATTAAAAATTTTTAATTAAAGTTGAAAAATGAAATTTATTTTTTCATTAATAATTTTAGCTGAAAATTTACGACTATAAATTTATTGAAATTAGTAGGTATACCATTAATACTTTCTATTTTTAGTCTATTTTTTTGTTTCTCGTATCATAAAATTTAATTTTTTAGCTAAATTATAAAAAATAAAATTACAGAATGATCCACAAAAATTCAATACTTTGGAATATAGTACAAATAACTTTGTAAATGGTACTATATTGTCTCAATATGATGAAAATGAAAAATTACATCCAGTTGCATATATATATATATATATATATATATATATATATTTTTTGAAGTTTATCCAATGCTGAAATAAACTATTCTTTTACCCGGGAGAGAATTATTGGCAATTAAAGAATATTTTTTCTTATGGAGGTATTAATTATGAGGAGTAAAACACAAAATTACAGTTAATATTGATTATAGAAATTTATTATTATACTTTAGGTGGTAAAATTGGAAATAAATGGCAACATCTCTGGCACTTTATTTTTTCAAGAATAAAAATTTCCAGCTTATCTATAAGCAAGAAAAAAAAAAGTAGAAAATCAAACCAGACAAGTCTCTCTCGTTGACCAGATTATAACATTACTAAAAAAATTTACCAAAAAAAAAAAAAAATTCCAAATTATAAATTAAATAATTTCAAAAAAATTCCCTCTTTTATTGAAAAAAAGAGCAATTTATTAAGAAAAAAATATAAAATAAATATCATTCTTCTCTTCAACTGATGATAATAGAAATGAAAGAAAAACAAAAAAATCTTATAAAGAAATATTGTGGAAATTCTAGATTTCAGACCTAATTATAAAAGAAAAAATTACTATGAATATAAAATACGATACATGAATAGTATGGCTGAACATCAGGTTCCTTCCGAAGAAGATGAAATAAATCAAGATATAGATAAATTTACTTATTATATTTAAAAAATAATAGAAAACTAATATATATATATTTCTTATAATTAAAATAGATAATCAATTAATTAATTGAATGTTATAATATAATTTTAAATAATCTTGAAATAAACATAAATGGAAGAATCGATTATCTCTTAAATAAAAATTTTATTACGTTTAATTAACAACATTTAACTTAATTATAATATATTTTAAAGTATAGTTCAATACTTTAATTTTTTAATATAAAATATTATTCAAAACTCTTACAGTTTATTTTATATTAAAATTAATAAATTATACATATAAATTTTTTTTTTTATACATTTAATTTAATATTTTTATGTTACTGCAACAATTTTCAACATTTAAGTTTCAAATAAATTATAAAAAGTTGCTCAGATACACAAAAAACAAATATATAAATTATATTGACCATTAAATCTAATTTTAAAATTTTTATTTCTAAGCATACGTGAAAAATTATTTTCAAAATTATAAAATTTTCAATTTTTATTTAATATTAAGATTTTATTAAAATATCAAATCAAATAAATCCATTTTTATTTCAGATAGTCAATTCAAACCCTATTCCATTAAGGAAATGAGGTTTGTTGCATAGGAACTTTGTTCTGAATTTATTTAAACGCTTTTGAATATCACTTTTTATTTCACTTTACTATTTTAAATATTATTATGTTCAAATTGAACAAATAATATTTATTTTTTTTTATTAATTTTTTTTTTTTTTTTTTTTTTTTTGTTAATATAAAAAATATTCATATAATTAATAAATGAATAAATAAAATTGATTAAAGTTCGCAATAATTGCGGCTATAAAAAAAAAAAAAAAAAAAAAAAAAAAGGTATAATTTCTAAATAATAATTATTATAAAGTTAAAAAATTATATTACTAATAATTATAATTTAATAATTAATAAAATTTAATAATAATAGTAATTATTAATTATAAGAAATTATTTTATTATAATAATTATAAATTAATTTATCCGGATAATTTCAATAAAGAAGGAATTTCTTTTCCAAATAATTATTATAATTTATATCATGTATTTAATATTTACATATTATGTAACTATGTATTCTTAGTATAAAAACAATTTACTAGAAATTTAAAATAATAATAATTATGATAATTATTAATGTATGTTACACAATATTACAAGTTAAAGTTTGATATGATAATATATGATAATAATTATTAATTTTTATATTGTAACTTAAATAGTATAGAAAAAAATTTAAATGGATAGAAATAACCTTATTTTTAAAAAAGAAAGTTTATTAAATATTAGTGATAGAAAACCAATTAATAATAAATATCAATAAAATTATAATTTAATAAAGAATAAGTTACAACTAATATTCCTTCTGAAGAAAATAAATATTGAAAAAGTCATAAAATATAATGAAAAGAAATAAAATCACAGCTCATAAATATAGTAGCTATTATAATTGTGATAGAGAAAATTATAGTAATTAATAATAATTATGTTGAAGATAAAAAGAAATATTAAAAATAGTAGAATAATTTATTAATAATTTTAACAATACTGAGAATACTAAAGAAAACATAAAAAAAGATATATAAAAAAATATCAAAAAATATAATGAAAATAATAATGAAAATAATGAAAATAACAAAAGTAATAAAAAAGAAAATTAAGATATTCCAGATGTCAGTTATCACTGTAATTTTAAATTTTTAAAACATAAAAAAAATAAAATTAAAATAAAGAAAATTATGAAGTAGTATTATTATATGTTTTATTTTAGTAAATATTCTTAAGTTTATACAACTTTTGGAAGTTACTTTTTTTGGAAGACATTCTGATAAAGGATGAACCTACAAACATTATTTTAATGATATATTTAAATAATTTTAAGTTTAGGTTTAGGTTAATTCTTACTATCGTAATATTTTAAAATATTTAGAACAATAATAATTTTAAATAATATAACATTCAGTAATAATAATTAAGATAATTAATGTTATGTTACATAATGTTACAGTTAAAGTCATATATGATAATATATGATAATAATAATTATTAATTTTAATATGGTAATTTAAATAGTATAAAAAAAGTTCAAAAGGATAGAAATATCCTTATTTTAAAAAGAAAGCTTATTTAATATTAGTGATAGCAAACTAATTAATAATAAGTATCTATAAAATTATAATTAAATGAAGAATAAGTTACAACTTAAATTCCTTCCCTTAAAATAATTAAAAATTTTGTGTTTTTAATCAAACCTTTATCATTTAATTCAATTTTTATTATTATTAATATATAATAGAAGAAAATGAAAAAAAAAAAAAAAAAAAAAAAAAAAACTTTGTTTAAATAGTTTGATGGTTTTACTTATTTTAATTTTTATCATTAATTCAATGAATAATAGAAAAGAAACCTTTTCTCTCTTTTTTTTCTATTTATTGTTTTTTATTTATTATTATTATTTAATCGCTTTCTTAATGCTAATCGAAAAAAATATTTCTAGTATATGCATATTTAAACTCCATTCGTATTAATATTATAAAATATAAAATAATTTAATAAAATTTCATTTAATTTATTATAAATTTGTATAGATTTTAAATTGTGGAAATCACATCACGTAAAAAAAATTTTTTTAATTTTTTTTTTTTTTTTTTTTTTTTTGAAATAATTCACCTTAAAAAAAAAAATTAAAGTTTTCTATTAATATATATCTATTATATATATTGGAATGTAAAGGCTTTTTTTAAAATTACTATATGATTAATATAGTAAATAATTTATCCATATAAAAAATAATATATTGAAATATTAAAAAAAGAATTCAAATGAACTGTATCACATAACTTTTAAAAATAATAATAATAATAATAATAATAATAATAATAATAATAATAATAAATAATAATAAATAATAATAATAATAATAATAATAATTAATAATTAATAATAATAATAATAATAATAATAATAATAATAATAATAATAATAATAATAATAATAAAATAATAATAATAATAATAATAATAATAATAATAATAATAATAATTAATAATTAATAATAATAATAATAATAATAATTATTATAAGATAATTAATTAAATGTTTAAAAAAAAAATTAATCAAAAATCAAAAATTTATATTAAAATTTATTCTCTTTGTCATATTCACAACCAACAAAACAACAAAACAACAATTATTAATTATTAATTATTTAATTTTATTATTTATTATTAGTAATACCAAACAAATAATTTTTAAGGATGAAAATATTTATTATCATATACTATAAATTATATGATATTATAGATAATAAATAATAATAATAATAATATTAAATAATAATAAATTATTAGAAATGATACTTTGGAATTATACTTTTTTATAATAATATATAATAACTCTTTAAATAATTAAATAATAAATAATAAATAATAAATAATAAATAATTAAATAATAAATAATAAATAATAAATAATAAATAATAAATAATAAATAGTTATAATGAAGAATTAATTTATTATAATTTTTCTTACTAAACAAATTATTAATATTATGATATTTGTTAAATTGAAAAAGACCTTTTTTCTAAATGTTTTTTCTTCAAGGTAACTTTCCTTTCCGAAACTCTTTATTATTTACCTTTTTTAAAAAGTTTAATCCCTTTCTCTGTTAATGTATGCATAAATGGTTTTTCAATGATTTAAATTTAATTTCAATTGAATTTGTTAAATTAACATATATTAAAATATATTGTGAATTTATAGATATGAAAATAGTGGAATTTTTTTTTTTTTATTTTAATTAAAAAAAAATGTATGAATCAACATTTTTTTTTTTTAAAAAAAAGTGAGCAAAAACTAAAAATAAATAAATAAATAAGTAAATATGTAAGTAAATAAATAAATATATAGAGCGGATTATGATAATAATATAAAAATGTTCAATATTATTAGAATTGTTGCTAAAAAAAAAAAAATAGAATAGAAAAAAAATTTCCATAAATAATATATTTATAAATTATATTTTAATAAATTTTATTATAAATAATAATTTATATAATACTATGCTTTATTGTATATTTATCATATTGTCCTGTATTATATTTTATTTTCTATAATAATTTTTTTTTTTATTTTGTTTTATTAATCCTCTCAATGTCAATGTCAATGAATATTTCAATTTCAAATTTTTTTTTTTTATTCTTTAATATATATATATCCTTTAATGATTATAAAATGTAAAAAAAAAAATGTAATACAGAATACATACAAAATGTATACAACACAATTCAAAGTTTTTCTTTTAATTTTAATTAATTAAATATATATATATATATATATATATTTTTTTTTTTTTGTTTTTTGTTTTTTGTTTTTTGTTTGTTTTTATATTTTTAAGATTCTAAACGTTTCAATGGTTTTCCGTTTTTAAAAGTTTTTTTTTGTTTGCGTAGAATTTTTTATTCTTTTTAAGTAAATGAAGGAATAAATAATCGATAAATCATTATCTCTTCTTAATTATTACTAATTATATTAAAATTATTGTTAAATCATTCATTCAATGGATTTATATATGGAATATAATATATTATTTATTATATAGAAATTATTTAATTAATATATTTATAACATATTCTTTTCATAAAAAAAATTTTTATATACATTATATTTATTTATATTTATTTATATTTATTTATATTTATTTATATTTATTAATATTTATTTATATTTATTAATATTTATTTATATTTATTTATTTAATTTTTTTTTCTATCAAAAAATATCTTAAATTTTTACATTGAAATATATGTGGTGAATTTAAATTTTTTATATTTTTTTTATTTATTTTGATAAAATTAAATTAAAATTAAAAATTTTTATTAATAAAAAAAAAAAAAAATAAAAAAATAAAAAATTTATTATTAAAAAAAAAAGTATAAAAATAAAGGCTTCGAATATTTTTTTTTTTTTCATTATAATTTTTTTAGTAATAGTTATTAAATTTCATATTTATTTTTATTTTTTTTATGAAAATATAATTAATTTATAAATTTTAGATAGAAGTTAAAAAAAAAAAAAAAAAAAAAAAAAAATAATTTCAAAATTCTAACTACAAAGTAAAAAAAGAAATGTTATTATTTAATAAAGAATATTTATTCTTATTATTAAGTATTATTGGTTGTTGTTATGCAAACATAGCTGATTACTTAAAAGGAACTACTCGTTCCTTCAACGCCATTGAAGGTAATGTCATAACTGTTAAAATTATAATGACCAATGAGCAATATGACCAAATGATTGAAGAATCACAAATGTCACTTCTAGAATTCGGTATGAAATATCATGGTAAATTACCAGAAGATTTAAAATATGAAACAAAAGTAGGCGTTAATTTTACTATAAATGATGAAACTCAAAGTTTTGAAAATGTCAGGTTGAAGGTCGGTGGTAATTATGGAAGAACATTTTCAAAATTAGGCTTTAATTTAAAATTGAAAAAAAAGCAAACTTTCTTGGGTATCAATAATATGCGTTTAAGATCGGATTATATGGACGTAACCCATTTTCGTTCAAAGTTAGCCGTTGATTTATTAAATAAATGGGACATTCCATCCATTCAAGAGACTTTCTGTGAACTTTATGTCAATGATCATTATTATGGTTTGTATATTTTAATTGATGCTATAAAACCTTCTTGGATTAAATCCCATTATGATATACCTGAAGAAGAAGAGGTCAAAACTCTCTATGATTGTGGAGAAATTGGTGATTTCACTCCAGAAAATGTTCTTCTATGCAAAAATGAAGAGGATGAATATCTAAATTATACTGAACCGCTTCGTGATACCTTCACTAAAATTTATAATTTGACTTCGGTTAAAGAACTTAGCAAATATGTTGATGTTGAAACTGCCCGTAAATCCATTATTAGTGAATATTTATTTTCATCATTTGATCATTTTTTAGTTTCTGGTAATAATTATCATTTATATCAACAATCTAATGGTAAATGGCAAATCCTTCTTCATGATTTTGATACCATTTTCCTTTCTCAATTTGAAGGAGCTATTGCTAAGGCTCAATTTGATATTCAAAAGCATAACGATGTCTTGGAATATGCTAAAGTTAAATTTGATGATTGGTCTGTCCCGGGTAATCGTAAACCTATTGTAGAAGTCTTATATTATCATGATCAAGAAAATTTTAAGAAAGTATTAAGAGAAATGATGGTCACTGGTTTCAATCCAGATGAACTTTTCCCAAGAATTGATGAATTGGCTGAATTTGTAGCTCCTTATGTTCAAAAAGATATTACCCCAGATGCTGATGGTAATTATCCTGGTCAAGTTAATACCATAGGTCAAATTAATCGTTATACAATGGATATGTTTTGGGATGCTACAAAATACGAAAATATTAATGGTAATATTGGATTAAAGAAATTTATTCAAACAAAATTTGATGCTGTCTGTGAGCATTATAAATTCGATAAAAATCAGCTTCTTACAGATGCTAAAATCTATCGTAAGAAAAGAGCCTTAAATCAATCCATTGATGAACTTAAGCAACAAATTGCAGATCTTAAAGAGAAACTCAAAACTCTTTTTACCGAAATGATTAAGGAAAAAATTAAGAAATTAACCGATCAACTCAATAAATTACTAGAGTAATTTTCTAAATTATAAGATCTTCGTTTAAGATTTTAAAATTGATAATATAATTTTTTATATCATTAAAATTTATTTAATATAATTACATAATTTTGATTAATATACATACAATATGTTTATTATTTTTTTTCTAATTTTTATATTTATATATTCTTTTTTTTTTTTTTTTTTTTTTTTAATTTTGTTAAATTGTTATTTATTTTTTCTGTTATCAATAATAGATAAATATTTTTGACTTTGAAAAAAATATTTTTTTTTCTTTCAAAAATTATAAATAAAAATGAACATACTATTATTTTAAAATATTTAAATTTTTGAATAATACTTTAAAAAAAAAAAATTCTTTTTTTGATTAAAATTTAGATTATTAATCATTAGTAAAACTAGTTGAATAATAAAAAAGAATTTTTATTATATAAATACTTTTATGTTTTATAATAGAAGTAATAATATAAATGATCTTTTAGAATATAAAATTATTATTTTAATAATTCTATATTTAAATGTATTTTACTTTATTTTTTTTTTAATTAATACTTCACTCTTTTATACTACTTCACGATTTATTTTATTTTATTTTTATTAATACTTTACTCTTTTGTACTACTTCACTATTTATTTTATTTTATTATTTCTTATTTTATACTATTTTTTTTAAATGCTTATCCTTTTCTATCATTTATAATAAATATATAGTTCATGAATTACATAATTATATTATTATTCCTAATTTAGAAATTATAATTTTTAAATTTTAAAATTTTATTTCTTCTTTTATTTTATTTATACTAAAGAATTATTTTCTTCCTCTCAAAAAAAAAAAAAAAAAAAAAAAAAAAAAAAAAAAAAAAAAAAAATATATATATATATATATACATATATATATAATGCATTAATAAAATACATTTATTAAAATTTTTGGAAGACTTTTTCGTAGTATAAATTTTTATATATTATACAGAATATAAATAGATATATATACTATTTTTAATAAATATATAAATATGTAAATAAATACTTTTTAATAATTAATAAATAATGCAATGAAATTGTATTCTCTTCCTAGTTTAAAAAAAATTATATATATATATATATATATATACTTTTTTTTATGATGAAATAGAATGAAATATTTTTATAAATCAATTTTACGCTTTAATAAAATAAAACAAAAAAAAATATTTAAAAATAAATAAATATTGAAATATTCAATAAGAGTTCAAATACCCACAATTTCTATAAGTGCAATGAATATATATTTATATTAATATTATCTTCATATAATTGTCTATTGAAATTATCACAGATGTTCTAACAATTTTCATATAAATTCTAAAAAAGACATTCTTAATTAATATTTGTCAATCTATATTATTTTTAGTAAATACAACATTTATTATTTATATAGAATTAATTTTATAATTTATTATTAACTATTATTAAGGTTGTTTTTTTTTTTTTTTTTTTTAATATATATATATATATTCTATTAAAATTTAAATTATTAAATTATAAATATATAGTTTTTTGTATTTCCTATCTTATATATATCTAAGAAAGGATATGGAAAAGGAAAAAAAAAAAAAAATTTTTTTTTTAATTTTTTTTTTTTATTAATTTACTTTCCTTTTATTGTTCTTAACTTCATCCATTTCATCTACCAATTTTTAACGTATGAATTAATTCCAATAAAGTTGTAGTAAGACTAATTGTTTCAAATCAATTTTTTTTATTTTTTTAATATTATTAAATATTTTAATAATACTAATATTATTATTAAAATATTTAAAATATTATAATATCAATAATAATTATCATAATAATTAAATTTTATTATTATTGTTGTTATTATTATTATTATTAATAAATACATCAACCCCTATTTTAATAATCATTATTATTTCAGTATTTCTAGAGCTTATTCGTATAATAATGGATGAATTAGTTACAACCTAATATGAGAACAACTATATGTTTTTGATAATATAATTTTCTTTACTATAAAGAATACAGCCCTTATAAATGACAATAATAAAATTAATATGAAATTTTTATTATTTTAATTATTAAAATTGTAAAAGCTCTATCATAACTTTTAATATATACCTTGAAATGAGATATAAAGAATAAAAATAATGGTATATAATATTTTCAAATTTAATTACAAGTTCATTACTTTCTTTATAATCATATATGAATATCCATTCATATATGATTAGACTTGTTATATCCTACATTATATTATAATCATATTTATTTAATATTAATATAATAAACTATAAACTTTTAAATGTATCAACATCGTCTACTATTCCTTGTTATTTTTTATTATATTATTTTTTTTTTCTTTTTTTTTTTTAATAGGTTACAAATCATTATGTCCGATTTAATTTAATTTAATTTATCTTATTTATTAGTTTGTTTATTAACATCTATTATTTTTTAATTTTAGATAATAATTTTTTTTTAATATTTATTTAAGATTTAGGTATAAGTAATATGATTAATGACAAGTTAATTTATTATTAAATAAATAGTTATTACTATTAAAATATACACTACTTAATATGAGTAATTTTATTATTTATTAAATATTTATTAAAGACTTTTTATTTATTTATTTATTAATCATTATTATGTGTACTTTTATGTATTAAAAGATTAAGAGTCTCAATCTTTCCAAAACTGAGCTAAAGTTTATGTTAAGTATTAAACCTCTTAAATAATATATATATATAATAATTATTCATATGCTATTCTTTTTTTTTTTTTTTTTAATGTTATTTTTTAATAAAAAAATATATTTTATAATTTTTATCTATAAAAACAATATACATATATATATCCAAGAAAATGTGTAGAATTTATTAAAAATATTTAAAATGAATAATGATATAAAATGTTAAACAATTTTATATAAATAAAAGAAAATGAAATTTAAATATGAATAAAAAATATCAAAATAATAAAAGAAATAATAACAGTAACCACAATAAATTCGACAAGCAGATAAATTCAATTGAAATGAATAATAATAATAATAATAATAATAATAATAATAATAATAATAATAATAATAATAATAATAATAAAAGGAATTATTCAAATATTTTCTCAAATGATTACAGTTCAGTTGGTGATCACGATCTAAAATGCATCACAACTAAAATCTTACTAGAAAATAAAATACAAAATAACATGTCCTAATGGATCCTTGATTCTGGTTCATCCTTACACATAGTAATATCACTAAAATTACTTAAAAAAAACTCTACAAATGTAATGATGAGGTTTTATTCCTTAATGGGAAGACGGTGACATCAATATTTAAAAAGGAACATTTACATGATATATCAGTAATAATGATATTACCTTAAATGATGTATATTATATTCCAGAAATAAATAAAAACGTTACATCAGTCAGTAAACTTACATAATAATATTACGAAATAATATTTTTCAAAAAACAAAGATGATTCTTGTGGAACTATTAACAACCAATATAGTAAATGAGTTATAATTATACAATCAAACAAACAAAATATTTTCATTATATGAATATCAAGTGTACACCTAGGTCTATTTTCTTGACAATAAAAATAATACTTTCGACAAATTTTATTATTGGTTATTAGAAATTAAAAACATTTTTAATAAATCAATAAAATACATTCGTTTCGATAATAGATCTGAATTTTCAAATCACAAGTTCAATAAAAATTATTCTAATAACGGAATTATCTAACAATTTACCATCCTATATAATCCCCAACAAAACGACCATACTGAACACATATATGGTACTCGTATTAATTCCTCAAAAATCCAATTTAATTGAATCAAAATTAAGCCGAAAATTCTGGTAATATGCGATAGACACTACTAATTATACACACAATAGATTTCCACATTCAATTAAATATATTACATTTACGAATAAAAATCTTTAGAGAAAATAAATATAATTAAAATATTAATAAATTTAAATTTAAATAAAATATTGATCTAAAATAAATTTATGTTTTGATACAAATTATATCACATTTATTTTTATTATGTTATTAATATGATATAATCACGTGCTTAATAATAAAATTATTTTATTAGTTATTAAGGTTTTTATTTACATTTTATGTCAAATTGTCAAATATTTATCTAATTATATGGAAATATAGAAATTTAAATTAAATTAAATGATAAAATTTTTAATTAAATAAAATTAGAAATATTTTTAATTATATATTTTTTTTCATTTGAAAAAGAATGTTCTTCTTTATATTATTTATTTATAAATAATAACAAAAATTTTACTTTTATTTTATAATATTTAATGAATGGCTTTAAAACTATTTTAATAACAAATGAAATTTAGTGAAATAAAATTAATAATTTCTCTAAATAAGAAAATGTTTAGTTTACTTTATTTTAGTAATTTTTTTTTTAAAAAGCACCATTACGAATATTAACTATAAAATTAAATAATTTAAAATAACCAAATATATATATATATATAATTTAAAGTAATTTTTATTTTTTATTAATATATAAAATATAAATATAAAATATCGATGGCTTTTTCAGTATATATCCAGAACAAATGT
>JACVTC010000100.1:72500-145000 GCA_016946835.1 Neocallimastix lanati (nom. inval.) | reverse complement strand
AATATTTAATAATTAATGAATCTTATGAATGTAAATTTACTAGTACTAAAATATGTTCAACTAAAGATGAAGTTAATAGTAATTGTAAATATTCTGGATACCAATGTGATTCTTGTATAGAAAATGCATCTATTGTTGATGAAATTTGTCAATGTAATAGTGGTTATTCTGGTGTAGGGTATATTTTATGTAAAGAAGGAGACGATGATTCTTTTATTTCAGATACAATTGATGATGATAATTTAAATATTGAAAATGATAAAATCAACATTGGTTCAAGAACAGCAACAAATTACTTTTTTATTAATATTATAATAATACTAATTTCATTTTGTTTTCTATTTCATATTTAATTTTTGAAAAAAAAAGTTTTTATTTCTTTATCTTAATATAATTAAATGTAAAATTACTTATGGAAAATTATGGATGAATAAATAAATAAATAAATAAAAATTTTTGTTTTAATAAAAAAAAAAAAAAAAAAAATAATAATAAATAATTTAAATAAAAAGATAATTAAAAATGACAATATAATATATAATATATAATATAATAAGAATAAGAAAGTTTCGTATAATTATTTTTATATTTATTTTTTTTTTAAAAAAATTTTTATTATATATATATTATTATTATTTTATTTAAGGATTTTTTAATTATATAAATAAATAATTTTTAGTAGATTCTATAAATATAAATTTTTAATGAATTGATGGTTTATGTTTTATTTTCTTTTTTTTTTTTTTTTTTTGGATAAAGTATATATATTTATAATGTATTTGTATAAAATAATATAATTAATATATATTTTTTGGAATAAAAATTAAATCAGTCAAGTATATTCTTTTCCTGTAATATTAAAACAAAAAAAAAAATAAATAAATAATTTATTATATTTTTATTCTATTACATAAACTTTTCATTAAATAATAGATTTAGTTCTTTTAATTAAATTACCATGACATTTTAAGTAATTGTAAATTATATTTCTATTTATAATAAAAATCTTTATATTATTATTTTTAAATACTAAAATAATAATATTAAAAAATAAATTTACAATTATAATCTTTTTTTTTTTTTTTAACAAATATAAATAATTCATATATTATTAATATTAAATGAATTCTATTTAATTATATATATATTATTTATTATTTATTTTTTTATTTTTTATTTATTTATTTATTTATTTATTTTTTTTTTTTTTGGTATATACACGTGGATATAAAATTTATTTTTTTTTTTTTTTATTTTTTCATTTTCATTGTTAAATAATAATATTAAATAATAAGTAAAAATAAAATATAAATATAGCTGAAACATTTTCTATTTAAACTATATTTAAATATTAATTAAATAAAGTAATAATTTTCATCATTTCCAACATTTATGAATTATTTTTAATAATTTTTATTAAAATATATTTTATTTAAAACAATTTTAATAATGAAAGTCAAAAATTTAACAATTTTTCATATTAATTTTTACTAAAATATACGTTTATTTTTGAATTTATTAACAAATTAAAAATTTTATATAATATTTTTATTTATTATTTTATAATCTTATGAAGTTTATTAATTAATTTTATATTTAATTATTGATTAAAAACTTCTATTCATTTAAAATCAATTATTTAAATGTATATATATTTTTTATACTAAAAAATTTAGTTTATATTTAATTATAAGAGAGAAGACATAATAATTATATAAATTATTATATTTTTTATTAATATTAAAAATTAAGATATTTAATAAGAACTACCAAATTTTATAAAATAAAGTTCACAAAAAAAATTAATAAAAAGGAAAAACTAAAAATATAGGAATATATAGAAAAGTAAAGATGAAAATAAAAAATATAATAAAAATTCCTCACAAGAATCAAAAATCAAAAAAAGTCTAATATAAAATAAAATCAATGAAAAACTTAAACCTATAAGTATTAAGAGATAATAAAAATAAAGGTTATTATTCTCTGAAAATAAAAAATTTCAAAATTTCATAATGTTGTTGTTGAATATATTCAACTAGTTATTAGTTTATTTTAAAATTACGACAAATATATAGTAAAAATGAAACTATAAGAATGAAGCCAAAAAATATGATATAGATATTAGTAAGAATGATAATGAAGTAACTATTCAATTTTTTTTTTTTTTCATAAAAGTAATTTCGATCATGAAATTTTACTTGTAACATTTAATTATATAATAAACTTATGACTAATTAATAAGTAATAATTTCAATTTTTTTTTCCACTTAATATTATAAAATAATATTATTAACAATTTTAGTAATATAAAACTTTTATTTATTTATATTTTAATATAACCAAATTTTTATAACAAATGTATTATCTAACTTTTTTTTTTTTTTTTAAAAAAAAAAAAAAAAATTTATTATTAAAAATTATATTTTCTTTAATATAAATTTTTAATTAAATAATTTTTTTTTATTTAGTATTAATAAATAAATTTTTACAAATTTAAAAAATTATTTTTTATCTCCTTATAAGAAAGAAAAAGTCTTATATGGAGACAAATTTCAAAGATTTAGAAATAACTTCATCAAAATGAAGACAATATTTTAAAAGAATTTTTTTTCTATTTTATTAATAATTAAATAATAAAGAAAAACTTAATATAAAATAATAAAATAAAAAATAAAAAATAAAAAATAAATTAGTAATATTGGTGAGTATATATTCAAAAATTACTTTTTATTTTATTATTATGAATGAATAAATGAAGTGATGTAAAAAGTAATTCTAAAATAAAGTTTATGGATATATTTTATATCGAGTTAAAATAATTTATTTATAATAATAATTATCAAAAAAAAAAAATAAATTAAAATAAATTAATAATAATAATGAAAATGATATTTTAAAATAATTATAATCGAAAATGCAATACTAATAATAAATTAATAATTTAATGATAAATAACATAAATAAAAAAAATGAAAAAATAATATAAATATATTTAATTTTAGTACATAAATCATAGCATTCATATAATAATAATTTATTAATTTATTAATATATTTATTTTTATTACATATTTATATAATTCTTTTCATACTTTCAGCATAAAAAATAATATTTTTTTAAGAAGTTTAATAATTACAAAAAAAAATAATAATAATAATAATAGTAGTAGTAAAACATGTATATGAGAGGACCAGGTCAAGGAAAACCCATGTATGGTGGACCTCCACCTCCCGGATATGGTCCACCACCAGGATATGGTCCACCACCTGGTTATGGCCCTCCATCTGGTTATGGCTCACCAATTGGTTTTGATGGACCTCCCCTTCCAGGTAATGTCCCACCACCATTTGGTTTTCAAGGTCCAGATGGTTTCAGAGGTCTTCCACCTCCAGGTAATGTCCCACCACCATTTGGTTTTCAAGGTCCAGAGGGTTTCAGAAGTCCACCACCAGGTAATGGTCCACCTTTTGGATTTGGAGAGCCAGGTAATTCTGGTGGTTTTAGGAATAATCCTGATTTTGATTACTTTAGGAGAATTGTAAATGAAAGTATACGAAAACGTAATTTATGGAATATGGATGTTGATCTTTTCTATAAAAAAAACAATGGAAAAGATTATGTAAAAGCACCTTGTACTGGTAATAAGAAAGCACTCTTCGTCGGCATTAATTATACTGGTACTCGTTCTGAACTTAAGGGTTGTATTAACGATGTAAGGAATGTTTCTGAATTAATTTGTAGTCGATTTGGTTTTAAAAATTGTTTATACCTAACGGATGAGCAATCAGATGAAGACAAGAAACCTACTTATAAGAATATTTTAAGTGGTATGAAATGGTTAGTTCAAGATGCTAAACCTTGTGATTCTTTATTCTTTTATTATAGTGGTCATGGTGGTACAGCTAGAGATTTAGATGGTGATGAAATAGATGGTTATGATGAAACAATATTACCTTTAGATTATACAAAAAGTGGTCAGATTATTGATGATGTTATTTATGAACACTTAGTTTCACCTTTACCAAAAGGTTGTCGTCTAACTGCTGTTTTTGATTCATGCCATTCTGGTACAGTATTAGATCTTCCTTTCACATACCAATGTGATGGTACAGTGGAAGTTATTGAAAATGACATAAGAAAAGGATTATATAAAAAGGCCCTTTCTTTAACTGATTGCTTAACACCTAGTAATATAGAAAAAATTTCTAATGAACTTCTTTCTATGGAAATAGATAAAAATCAACCGGAATTTGTTAAAAAAAGAAAGCATGAAGCTGAAGTTATTCAATTTTCTGGTTGTGAAGATAGTCAAACGAGTTCTGAATCTACATTTAATAATCAACGTACAGGAGCCATGTCTAATGCTTTAGTTACTTTATTAAAACAAGATAAGGATTATAGTTACACTGAACTTTTAACTGAAATTCGTCAATTTATGAAAAAAAAGAAACTTTCACAAATTCCTCAACTTTCTACCAGTCATCCAATGAATATGAAAGAAACTTTTATTATGTAATAAGGTCATATATTATTTAAAAAATAAAGTAATTATTTCTTTTTTATATATATACATTTAAAAAAATATATATAGTTATTAATTTATTGTAAAACAATTAAAAATAAACAATTGAAAATGATCAATTTAAATATACTGTAAAAAAAAAAAAAAAAAAAAAAAAAAAAAAAAAAAAAAAAATTCAAAATTATAAAAATTATATATTATAAAATAAAATAAAATAAAAATTAAAAAAATAAAATAAAAAATTGATATATTTAATTAATAATAATAATAAAAAATGATATGGGTTTCAATTTATATTGAAACTTTTATAATTTTCTTTTTATTTTTATTTGAAACTTTATTATAATTTCTTATAATAAACCAAACAGTTTAATTCTTCTCTTAATTCTTCTAAAAAATAACAAGTCAAGAAGCGTAGATAAATTCTAAAATAAAGTTTTAATTTAAACTTTATTTTAACATTTATCCTTGCTTATGCAAAAAGCGAGAAGCTAGAAATTTTCAATAGAAACAATTTTATAAATAATTAAAAAAAATTAATAATAATAATAATAACCAAATGAAAAGACCATTAAAATTCTTAAAAAAAAAAAAAATTTTTTTTTAAACTGTCTAAATGTTTAAAAATACTAAGATATCTTTATAATTAAATATTATAATTAATATATTTTTTTATTAAAAAAAATATTATTTATTTGTATACTTAATTTAATGTAATACGCCACTATTGCGAAATGCATCACATACCGTAACAATTATATAATAATTGTATTTCATTATTATTATATTAATATAGTATATTAATGAAATAATTAATTATAAAGAAATATATAAATCAAATATTAAGAATAATTTACTAACTCAAATACATAGAGTTTCGTATTTGTTCATATCAAAATATTATATATTATAAATAATTAAACAATAAAGGTTAAAATTAGTTTTTCTAATGTTAAGTTTTATAAATTAATGTATAAGTTTTTTATTGATTTTGTGTACTCGTTATTAATGCACTTTAATATTAATAAACTAGCTTCGTTTCAGCTCAGTTTCAGTTTTAATATGTTCATTATTTTTATTGACCTTTTCATCGATCAGTTTTTTTCTTGAAATAATTTTCAATGAAATACAAAAAAAATATTTAAGATGGTAATCATATTGAAAGTTTTGGATTATATTAATTATAAATTTCTTTATGAAGAAATTTATTATTATTCTGGTTCTAGAAAATTTTTATTTATATGGAAGTTGATTTTTTCTACTTCTTGTTTTCAAGTTAAGAATGGTATGATGGTTAGTAATTTATGGATTGTATTTGTTATACATTTTTACTTTATGTGCTCTCGCACTTGATTTTATTACGGCATTTACATTGAATAATATTATAGTGTCTTTGATGTTTACTTATTAAATAGTTATGAATTACACGTTTCATGAGTTTAAAAAGGTATTAATAAAAATATATTATTGATTCTAATATCATTAAATTTTAAATGTTTTACTCCAAAAGTTATAAATTAAAGATACATTCGAGCTATTTTATTTAGTGGCTATTCATTAAAAGTTTAATTATTTAAGTTATTCAATTAAACTTTAATTACTAAATTTAATAAGAATTAATTATATTAATCCATATGAACCAATAAATATTTCGGAAGATGTGGGAGTCTAAAAGATTTTTAAATATTTTAGACATTTAATAAAATTTTTATAGTGCTTCATATATTTGGTATGTTAAGAAACCTGTATAATTATTAATACTTATTATATAAAAGAATTAAAATTAAAAAAAAAAAAAAAAAAAAAAAAAAAAAAAAAAAAAAAAAAAGATAATAGTAATTTTATATCATTTGAATCAATATGAATCAATGAAAATTTTTTAAAATTATTATAAACTAAATAATTATCATTTATATAAAGAATTATTAATATTATTGTAAAAAACATTATATATTTAAAAACCCAAGTTATATACTTAATAAATAAATATAACAAATACGATTTATAATTGAAAGTTTTTTTTTTTTTATTATTATTTTTTTTTATTTCACTACTAATTTTAAATTTTTTTAATTAATATATGACTCTAATATTTAATCTAATTAAGAATATATTTTTTTAGTTTAGCATTCATTAATATTGATATTAATGTTTTATTAACATTAATTATGTAATATTGATATTCATTTTTTTTATATAATATTGATATTAATATTAATATTTTATTATTAAATAATTTAATTATTGCTTATTTATTTATTTATTATATTGTTTGTTTATATTTATAATCTAATTATATTTATATCGTTAAATAATTATAAATGGGATTCATAGAGTGGTAAATTTTTCTATTCACACAAATAAAATTATCACGTATTTTCATAAGTATATTTTTATAAATACATGATATGATTTAAATATACTATATATGTAATATGTAATATATATAGTAATTTGTTCTAAATATATGATAATATTTTACTGTTATTAATTATTATTATATGATTGTTTTTTATTTTTTCATTTTTTATTATATAAATTATATATATAATTTAAAATACATATAAAAAAAAAATAAAAGTACAATGAATACTATAATAAATTAATAATAAAATAACTAATAAAATGAAAAATAAAAATAAATTTAAAAAATAAAATGTATTCATAAAAAGAAAAAAAATTTACAAGAATTGATATTGAGTAATAATAAACCATTATATATTTAATATTATATGGATTTATTAAAAAAAAAAAAAAAAAAAAAAAAATAAGAAAAAAAAAGTTTTATATTTTAAAAAATTTAGAAATTATATTAATTATTACATAGTTTTGCAACTTTTTTTTTTTTTTTTTTAAATTTAAAAAAAATTTATTATTATTTGGTAAACACATAATGACCCAAGTTTAGTAATTTAAATAATTTTTTAAAAATATATTACTTTCAGTATTATTACATAAATATAGTAACCCAACCTTGATAATATATATAGTAATTAAAAAAAAAATGTTTTAGATTTTACAATATAATAAAAAAAAAAATAAAAATAAAATAAAAATAATTTATCTCATATTTTGTCAATTATTAGATTTCTTGTTATTAATAAAATAATTGTTATTTTATTAATATTTATTAGTTTTATTATTATTATATATAATAATTTATATCCAAAATTATATTAATACAAATAATATTTTTTAGTATATTATACAATTTTTTTTTTTTTTTTTTTTTATTTTAATATTTTGAGATAAAATAAATTAATTAAAAGTATCTATATATATCCTTGATTTTAAAATTTATTTTTTATTTAATAATTAATATAATTTTTATTTTGCTACCATTTAACGGCAAAAAAATACTATTAATTTTTTTTTTAAATTAAAATAATAATTTTTTTTTTTAAAAAAAAAAATATAAAACCATAACCAAGTAATAATATATATTTAATAAATACAGTATATAATTAAAAAAAAAAAAATGGGTAATGTAGATCTTTTTTTCTTTTTTTTTAATATAAAATTCATACAATAATTGAGATTTAATTAATATTTAAAGTTTGGAGATAATATTAAAAATTTGTACCCCGATTTATTATGCTTTATTTTATTATATATACATATCAAAAAATAAAATAAAATAAAATAAAATAAAACAAAATAAAAAATAAAAATATAGTTAATTAAATCAAAAAATATAAAATAAAAATTAAAACAAATTTCATTCTATAAATTAATATTCTTTTAGTATAAAAAGACTTTTTTTTCTCTATATTTTTTTTTATTCAGTTCATTTTAAAATATAGATTATATTAAAAAGCAATTTTAAAAGTTTAAAAAACAAAATATTTTTTTTTTCTAATAAAAATGAAAACTTTAATTTTTGTTGGTATTGTTACTCTATATCTAGCAAGTAAAAATCCATCTACTGCAGCTCCAGTTGAAGTTGAAAAAAGACAATGGAATAATTGGGGTAATAACGGATGGAATCAATGGGATGGCAATAATCAATGGAACAATAATAATCAATGGGATGGCAATAATCAATGGAATAATAACAATCAATGGAACAATAATAATCAATGGGATGGCAATAATCAATGGAATAATAACAATCAATGGAACAACAATAATGATCAATGGAATAATAACAATAATAATCAATGGAACAATAATGGTGGTCAAGTTGCTCAAGGAGGTCAAGGCGGTGGTCTTAAATTCTACTCTCAATGTGTTAATCCAAATGAATGGGCTATGACTTTTGATGATGGACCAACTCAATTTGCCGATGCTATTTTAGATCTCTTAAAGGAAAAGAATGTTAAGGCTACTTTCTTCGTTGTTGGTAATCTTTATATGAATACTGCTGATTCAAACTGGGCTAGAATTGTTCAAAGAATGTATAATGAAGGTCATGTTGTTGGTAGTCACACCTTTAATCATAAAGATTTAACCACCCTTTCAGCTGATCAAATTAAGAGTGAAATGACACAATTAGAAGGAGCTATTTCTCAAGCTATTGGTAAGAAACCAGCATTCATGCGTCCACCATATGGATCAGGTAATGGAAATCAAAATGTTATGAGTACTCTTGGAAGTCTTGGATACACTGCGGCTATTACTTGGAATCTTGATTCTGGAGATTGGGATAACAAAGACATCAACTATGCTAAACAAGTTTTCAGTGGAGCTAACGGACAAGGTTCTATTTCCTTAAATCACTTACAATATAATGGAAGTACTCAAGAAAGTATTGTTGCCTTAGTTAGTGCTGAAATTGATATTATGTTATCTAAAGGATATAAATCGGTTACTATGGATCAATGTCTCGGATTAAGTGCCTACCAATAAATTATAACTTTTTGAAATTAGAATATTATAGATTAATATTTTAGAGTAAATTTCTACTTTTTCTTTTTATTAAAATGAACAATTTTAAATAATTTTTTTTTTTTTTTAATCTTTTATAATTATACAATGTTATATATTGTTAAATTTAATAAATATATATATATATATGTATATTTTTTTGTTTAATATTCGAATATAACATATTTATGAATATAAATTGAAAAACTTTGTAAATTTTGTAATATAAATGTAAAAAAAAAAAAAAATTGATCTAATAGTTCTAAAAAATTTAAATATACTATATTAGAATATATAAATGTCAAATTGTTAATTTTATAAAATAAATATAAAAATATTATTATATAAATTCTAAAAAATTTTAAAGCGTTATATTTTATATAATAGCAAAATAATAATAATAACAATAATAATAATTAAATAAATAAAGAAAAAATATCATTAAATATAAAAAAAACATATTGTACAAAATATTTATATTTGACTTTTAATATTTTATATAAATATTTTTTTCAATACATATTATTTGATAATAAATAGAAAAAAGAAACATATTCAAGCATATAAAAGAAAGAAGCAAAAATAATCTTTCGTCACATATTGAATCAATAGAAAAAATGAATTAATTAACTCTATTTATTTGAGGAAGAATACAGTGAAGTAATATTAATAATTCCAATCTATAATTTCATGGTTGCTTTAAAATTTTTATTTTATTTCATTTTATTTAAATTTATTTTTTTTATATCAATATCATTCATTGTTTAATCTTTCATGAGTTTAAATAATTTCAATAGTCTTTTCATTATTCTTTTATAGTTATTATAATTTTTACAAAATCTGATTATATATATAAATATATATATATATATTATTTTAAATTATATTTATACTTTTTTCATATATTTCAATTGAATATATACATGTTTTATTTTTTTTTGTTGTTAATACATTATTATTATTATATATTATTATTGTTAAATTATTTATGAATTAAAATTTTTAATTAAAAATATATATCATGAAATAATAATATATATTTATATAATTAATATCATCCCAGAAAAACTAATCATATTGTCTTTTGAAATATGTTATTGCTTTTAAAAGAAACAAGAAAATTTTGATAAAATTCATAATTCTATATATAGGTTAATGAAATGGGTAATGAGATGGTTAATTGTAAGATAAAGTTGAATTGGTAAGTATACTAATTTGTATATGGAAGATATTGGTAAAATTGCCAAGTACAGTCAAAAATATTGTTGCTAATAATAAAAAATATTATAATAACAGTAACAATGATAATAATAGACATAACTATAACAGTAAAATTAACAATAAAGTTTATAATAAATTTTTAAATGTTAAAAAATTTTTTAAAGAATTTTCTTTTAGAGGTATATTATTAACTTTAATAAAAGTTTTCTGTAAAATATATATAAAAAAAAATGAGTGTTAAATATTAAATTAAAAAATTTGATAATTTAATTATAATAAATATATAAATATTAATATTTAATAATTGAAAATTTTATACTTTCGTTATTTTATGATATTTTATATATTATTTATCAATTTATTAAATAAAAAATAAATAATATTTTTGTATTATATATATAAATATATTTAAAATATATAAAATATTGTATTAATAAAAAAAAAAAAAAAAAATTTAAATTCATTATATGTTCAATAATATTATAAAATTCACTTATATAGTTTATACATAAAAATTAATTATTCATTAAAATTTTTTTTTTATTTTTTATTGTTGCATAATAAATGACACATATTATCACATGTTTTAATAAAATTATGTTTACTCAATCATTTTTTAGTGTTTTAATGTAATTTATGTAATTACAAAAAAAAAAAATAATAAAAAATAAAAAAAAAAACATTTTATTATAATTATATTAATAAATTATACCTTTTGTTATTGGAAGAAATTAAATAATTAATTAATAATAAATAATAAATATATTTGTTTTATTCAATAAATTATAGAACATTCGTGTAACCATCATAATGTTTATTTATTTTAATTTTTTTAATTATTTAAAAATAGTATTAAAAAAAAAAATTTTTTTTTATGTGTAAGAAATATTAATATTTAAAAATAAAACATATATTTTCTAAAATAAATTTCAAAAAATAAAAAAAAAAAAAAAATGAAATTAATAAATCAAATTTTGTTTTTCATTGCAGCTTCTATTACTTATGCTAGGGTTGATATATTAAAAGCAAACAAATGTGAAATTACATTAAATGAACATTACAAAAAATGTTTTGATTATGAAGGTATCACTATGGATAATTTGGAATCCTATTGTAATTTCTATCATTCTTCAAATTGTCAAAAATTATATAATGAAGGTATTACAATTCTTAATGATTGCAAAGTATTAGATTTAGAGTCAAGATCATCTGTTGAAAAAAAATATGTTGATTATTTTATAAATTTTGAAGTTATCTGCTCAAAAAATGAATTTAATCAATCCTGTCCAATGGCATATTATCATATATTTAGAAATTCAAATCAATCTGAGGCAAGAAAGGTTTTTAATCAATATATCAATGATACCTGTAAATCTAAAAGATGCACTGAGATTGCAATAGATGCAACTAAAAAAGATATTCAATTATTTAAAGGTTCAGATTATGAAACAAAGTCACCAGTGGACAGCTCTAGCCTCAATAAACCCTATGATGGATCGATAGTCAATAGTGAATATGAAATTGATTATACCCTTGCCTTTTTAAAGTCAAACTATTGCTCTTCACATAATCAAAACAGTCCTTATACAAATACTTATCAACCACAAACCACTAATAGTTACAATACCAGTAATGCTTCTTCCAAGAAGATAATAAATATATCATTCTTTATAATTTTAATTTTATTATCTATTTTAATTTAGAAGTATTAAATAATAAATGATAATAAATGATAGTAGTTAATAATATTTACTAATAAATATTAATAGACAATAGGTAAATTAGTAAATAATTAATAGATATTAATTAATATACATAATTAGAATAATAAAATTAGAATAATACATAATTAGTAGTAAATAAAAATAATAAAATATATTAATAAATTATAAAAATCAAAGTAATATAATATTATTTAACATATAATCTAATAAATAGAATTTGCTTTTGTGTAAATATTACTATTAATTATTTTATTGTGAAATAAATTTTTTTTTTTAAAATAATATTATGAACTTTAATTTTGTTTGTTTTCAACTTTTGTTTATCTCTTATTAATATACTTTTTAATTATAAGAATATTATTATTATTATTATTATTATTATTATTATTATTATTATTATTATTATTATTATTATTATTATTATTATTATTATTATTATTATTATTATTATTATTATTATTATTATTATTATTATTATTATTTATCTTTATTTAACAATTTATTTTATTATATTTTGTTTAATTTTATTATTTTAAAGGAATGACATTATATTTTTATTTTATTTATTTTGTTTTATTATATATAATTATTATTATTGAATAATTTAAAAAATGAAATCTGATAAATTTTACTAACTTTTTTTCTTTCTTTATATATAAATCACAAAATAAAAAAAATTCAATTCATATACTTATAAGAGGAATTTTAAAGTTTTATATATATATATAATTATATATTAATGATATACACTGTTATAAAATTTTATTAAACCAAATAAATTTATTATAAATATTATATTACTTTTGATAAAACAATCAAAAAAAAAAAAAATTAAAATTTATAAAATAACTTTAAAATGATTAATATTGTCTTAATATTGACATCTAGGGTATCTTATTTTTAAAAAAATAAAATTATAAATTCCAAAAAAAAAAAAAAAAAAAAAAAAAAAAAAAAAAAAAAAAAAAAACCTTCATTAATGTACCTAATTTCATTTAATATATATATATATGTATTAAATTTTTGACATATAACAAAAAGTATTACAAATAAAACTTTAAAAATTGAATTTTAATAATAATAATAATAAATAATAAATTTTTTTGTTTAAATTTTATTTTTTTTTTTTTTTTTTTATTTCTTATCTATATTTTTTATTTCATTTATTTATAGTGATTTTTTGATATTGGCATTGATTCATATAATAGTGCAAATAGAACAGTTGTATATAATGACGTGTTTAAAAAATACGAAGAAAAATGATCTTATAATTACAACTGGACGGTAGTAGTAATATATATATTTATACTAAGATGTTTATGAATATAATAACCACAACATTAACAGAGCCCTATGCAAGATGTCATCTCAATAAATGTATTATTAATAAGTTAGAATCCACTATCTCAACCACAAGATACGGAGAGTTTAGCAGATTTTTACCTTGATAAATTTAATGAGAGTATTAGAACATTATTTGCTCAACTTATTATGTATTATCATTAATTAAATCAATGATTTTTAAAGATTTTATCAATTAATAATTTAATTAATTGATTAAATTAGCTACTCCTCATTATTCTATACATTATTTCTAAAAAAAAAAAAAAAAAAAAAAAATTATTTTTAACTTCATAATAATATTTTTTATATTTTTAAGCTAGAATATAAGTCTTATCTTTTAATATCTACTCCATATTAAATAAAAAAAATTTTAATATATTCATTTTCTCTTCTATTAAGTATAAAATAATAATATTTTACCTATGTCATCATATCAATTTATATTAGCCCCATGTTCAAATAAACATTTTACTAAATTTTCATTCCACTTTTTATAGGCATTAAATAATAATGTTTCATGTGACGATTTTCTCTATTTATGTCAACTCCAAAGTTCAATGAAATATTTTACTATATTCTCATTTCCACCCATCACATACAAAAGAAAATAATAGTGATTCAAACCAATCAATTATCATTATCAGAACCATGCTCAACTAAATATCTTGTTATGTTTTCATTTCCATTTTTATATACATGAAATAATGGTATTTTATAAAAAATAAATAAATAAATAAATAAAATTCATCATTATTATTTATATCAGCTCCTTATTCAATGAAATATTTTACTATTATTTTTAACCTTCTCTTCTACACACAACAATCAATGGAGTTTCTTCTTCTTGATTTTTTACATTTATATCAGCTTTATGTTTAGCTAAATATATCTTATAAAATTTAAATTTTTTACTATTTAATAATGTAAGAATGTTGAATCAATTTTATATATTTATACTTTATTATCAATCTAAGTATACTTTTTATGTTACTTAAAAATATTTTTTTTTTTTTTCTAATCATGTATTACCTAATTAAGTATTGCCTAAATTATAATAGTCATTATCCTTTCAATTATATTTCAAATATTATCCTTTTTTTATTTTATTAATAGTTTATAATTTTTAATTTTTTTATTGGTAATAATGTTATTTCTATAATTATTAAGTAATTTTATAATAAAATTCATTTATTAAATAATAAAATATTATTAAAAATAATATCCAATAATTTCTAAATTGTGTTTTTTTGTTAGTTATTCTTTTAAAGTTGACGAAACATTTAAATATCTGTAAATGTATTTAACTATAAATTTTTATTTTTTGGAAATTACTAAACCATTATTGTATATTGTAAGAGTATTATCTTTAAAAACTTTTTTTTTTTAAAAAATCATTATTTTTAGTTCACCAATATTCTTATTATAGATTGTTTCCATATTTGAAGTATTAAATTCAGTTATTATAGATTCTAATAATATAAGCTACAAAGATATTTAAAAGTTTAATAAATGATTAAATTAGGAATAATAATAATAATAATAATAATAAATATAACGTATTAATTACATACAAAAATATTTTTACTATATAATTATTATAATATTTTTACCTCTAAAAACTTTCAGAATATTCTTTTATTTTTTTTATTTTTAATATGTTTCCTTACTTCTTAATTATCTAATTTATAATAGAATAATAAGTAAAAACAAAATAATCATTTTTTAGTCATATTATATGGGACTAAACCATTAATACTTGATTTTATATTAAATTTTAAAAAATATTTAAAAAAAAAAAAAAAAAAAAAAAAAAAAAAAAAAAAAAAAAAAAAAAAAAAAAAAAAAACTAATATATTAATTATATTTTTATATTTAATATAAAATTGTTAATTATAAGTAAAAAGTTATATAAGTTATATATTATATAAAATATTATAATAAATTATTAAATCTTTAATAATATTTATCTTTAATAATAATAATAATAATATTATTATTATTATTATTATTTTAAAATTAATTATAAATAATTATAATTTTTTTTTCTTTTGTAAATGTTTTTAATTTTTTAGTTTTAAAAGTATGGCATAGTATTTTTTTTCATTAATATAGATTATTTATAAATCTATTCATGCTTTAATTTTAATTTCAATCATTATCTTTTAATAATTAAAAATTTCCTTAATTCTATTTTATAAAAATTTCTGTAGTAGTTAGAGAATCCGAGAAAGTTATGAAATTCATTTATTTTTTTCTTGGAGTTGGCCATTCAAGGATTGACTATAACTTTGTTTTTATCTAGAAAAAGATTTATATCAATACAATAATACAATAAACTATTTTTTTATTAATGCTTCTGAAACTATGAATAAAATTCATATTTTTCAAGTTTTGTATAAGGAACATTTTTGACTAGTGAAGAACAGACATGTTGAACATATTTAATATAGTGTTACAATTTAACCATAAGAAAAACCACAATTCCTTGTAGATAATCAATTTTTATTAAATAATTTTAGAATAATTATATCCGTTCAAAAATGATGGATTTTCAATTTATTAAATTAATAATATCTATAATAATAAAAAAAACCTTATTAATACTAAATATATATGAAAAATGAAATTAAATTTCACTATCCTCAATTGATTATAAAAAGAAAACCAATTTTAATTTTATTTATTATATTAATTTAATTTCATTTATATTAATTTAATTATACATTTATAATATAATTATTAAGTTTTTTTTTTTTATTTTTCTCTCTTTCTATCCATTTATTGAAGTTTTTTAATATAACAGGTAAACACGAAATTTTTTTTTTTTTTTTTTTGACTAGACTTACAATAATGAAATGAAAAGTTACACAAATTATATGTGATTGTAAACTTTAAATAATAAAAATTTAATTTGTGACTTTACCACTTAATATTCTATTGTTTTAATTAAAAAAAATTTTTTTCCGTTTAAATTTACTTTAAGTTATTAAAAATATAAGTTAAGGTTTAAATTTAATTTTTTTTTTTTTTCAAGATAATATAAAAAAATGAGATTATTTTTAATTAAATTATACTGAAAACACGAACAATTTTTTAGTAATTATTTTTTAATCAATTATTTTTCTTTATTTATATTGTCTAGATTAATAGACAATTAAAGAATATTAAATTAAAATTTTAAATTAATATACTTATACTAATGGAATTTACATAAACAAAAATAATTATATTTAGTTTGTTATTAGTACATAAGAGGAATTTATTATAATTAATTATATATATCCATAATATTTATAAACATAAAAAAAGTTATTTTAATATATTGAATTATTTTCTATTTCAAAGAACACATTTAATAGAGAGTAATTCAATTTTAAAATAGTTATAACTAACTATATGAAAGAGAACACAAATTAAAATATATTGAAAAGTTTTTTTTTTTTTATTTTTTTTTTTTTTTTATTTTTTTAACAAAAATAAATAATTTTCATACACAAAATTAATTTAATATTTCATTTATTAATAAACTTCAATACATAAATAAATTTAGATAGATGAAAAATTTTTTTTATTGTTACTACTTTATATTATTTATAAGAATATATATGATATATAATATATTATTAAATATATTTATAATATATTAATAATATATTTAATAGCTTTAAAGATTATTTATTAGAAAAAAAAATAGTTCTTTTTTTTTTTTTGTTATACAAGTATTTTTTAATTAAAATAAAAAAAAACTAATGAATAAATATATTATAAAGTATTTTAATTTTTAATTTATTTAATTTTATCAATTTATATATTAATTTACTTAATTTGCATTAAATATATAAAATAAAATAATAATTAAGTTTTAATAGTAAAAAAAAAAGGTGTAAAAATATATACATTTTATATATTTAATAATTTATTATATATATATAACTGAAATTTAAATTTAGTATAAATATGGGGAAAAAAGTTCAAAAACTAAATCAGAAATAAAAAAAAAAAAGTAAGAAAGGAAAAAAAAGAAAAAATAAAATAAAATTAAATCAAATCATATATTTTATTATATTTGATTCTTTAATATTTTTTTTTCTTCTTTTTTTAAATAAATATATAATTAAAAAATAATAAATAAAAATAAACAATAAATATAATAATAAAAATATATAATAAATATATTAAAAAATAAATTAATAAAAATGAGATTAAATAAATGTTTAATTGGTTTATTAACTCTTGGCACAGTTTTTGCTGAAACTCAACAAGAAAGAACCAGACGTCGCAAGCGTATGTGTCAAACTGAATTAAATAATGTTCATGAATGTTCTTACATGATTGAAAGTGCAAATGATTTAAATAATGCCTGTAGAGCTTTTAACTCTGATAAATGTAAGGTTTTCTATGATAATCCTTACAATTATTGTCCTACTTGTAGTTTTGTTACCAATAAAATGGTTATGCCAGAAATTGAAGATCGTAGATTATATGCTTTTCAACGTGCTTTATATTGTTTAGGTGATGAAAAGGGTAATACCTGTCCACTTGTTCAATACTTTTTGAAGTTAAGAAATTTCAATAGTTTTGATCAAGCCTTCGATTTAAATTGTGAATCCCCACAATGTACTCAATTAGCTATTCTCTTCTACAAAGAATATATAAATTACGCTTCCAATAAACAAGGTATCCAAGATAATATTAATTATCTTAATTCTGCACAATGTCGTGGTAGTGGAAAAAAACCAGCCAATACTAGAGTTACTACTGTTGCTAGACCTACTACTATCGTTAGACCAACTACTTTCGTTAGACCTACTACTATCGCTAAACCAACTACCACCACCACTACTACTACTACCACAACTACCACTACTACTACCACCACTACCACTACCACCACTACCACTACTACTACTACTACCACTACTACTACCACTACTACCTCTAAAAAACCAAAAACTACTACTACCACTACCACTACTACTGAAAAACCAGTAACTACTTCTACTACTTCCGAAGAACCAGTTGCTACTACCACAACTACTACTTCTGAAGAACCAGTTGCTACTACCACAACTACTACTTCTGAAGAACCAGTTGCTACTACTACAACTACTACTTCTGAAGAACCAGTTGCTACTACTACAACTACTACTTCTGAAGAACCAGTTGCTACTACTACAACTACTACTTCTGAAGAACCAGTTGCTACTACTACTACAACTACTACTACCTCTATAAACTCTATTCCAACTTCTACTGATGATAGATGTGGTGTCAAGTTCGGTACTGTTTGTCCAAGAAATGAATGTTGTAGTAAGTATGGTTACTGTGGTAGATCTAGCGATCATTGTGATGTTAGCAAGGGTTGTCAAAGTGAATTTGGTAGATGTGAAGGTGAAAAGGTTGAATCTACTACTACTACTACTAAGAAGTCTTCCACTAAGAAGTCTTCCACTAAGAAAACTTCTACTAAAAAGTCTTCCACTAAGAAAACTTCTACTAAGAAGTCTTCTACTAAGAAGTCATCTACTAAGAAAACTTCATCTAAGAAGTCAACTACTACCACTACTAAGAAGTCACTTCAAACTTCTACTAATGGTAAATGTGGTGCTAAGTATGGTATTTGTCCAAAGGGCCAATGCTGTAGTAAGTATGGTTACTGTGGTAAGTCTACTGAATATTGTGGTTCTGGTTGTCAAAGTGAATTTGGTAAATGTAAGAATGTTACTTCTACTAAGAAAACCACTTCAACCAAGAAGACTACAAAGTCTACTAAGAAGACTACTAAGAAGACTACTAAGAAGACTACTAAGAAGTCTACCAAGAAGACTACTAAGAAGACCACCAAGACTACTAAGAAGTCTAGTAAGACTACTGCTAAGGCACGTAAAACTTCTACTAATGGTAGATGTGGAAGTAAGTACGGTGTTTGCCCAAAGGGTGAATGCTGTAGTAAGTATAATTACTGTGGTACTTCTAAGGATCACTGTAAGGTTAGCAGAGGATGCCAAAGTGAATTTGGTCGCTGCAAGTAAATAAAAAAAAAATAATAAAAGAAAAAAATGAAATAATAATTTCATTAAATAAAAAATAATAAATAAATAAAAAATACAAAAAAAAAATAAAAAGAAAAAAGTAAATAAGAATAATAATAATAAAAAAAAAAAATTTCTTATAAAATTCAAAATTTTTATTATTAGAATATATATATATTTTAATATTTTATTTAACAGATTAAATAAAAAATAATATTTTATTTTCTGTTTATATTATTCCCAATAAATAATAATAATAAATAAATAAATAAATAAAAAATAGATATTTTCAATTTCTATTTTTTTTATTTTATATTATTTTTTTTTTTTTTTTATTAGAAAAAGTATAATATAATAATAAGTAATCTTAAAATTAAATATACTTTGTATAAATAATAAAACATTTTTATAAGATAAAAATATATAAACCCATATATATATGTAATACATTATTATTAAAGTATAATATATATATATAAATTTTTATATATGATAATAATAAATAAAATATTAAAAATAAAATATTTTTTTTTATTTTATCAATAAATTATAATATAAATATAATAAATATAATAAACGCAATATAATAAATTAATAAATAAGTAAATAAATAAAAAGCAAATAAAAAAATATACCTTAATACATAATATTCATATTTTCATTAAATAATTATATATATAATATAATATAATATAATATACTTTTAGGAGTAATCAAAATAAAAAAAAAAATTAATTTAAATAAATTAAGTATCATTTTTATTTCGGTTACACTAAATAAACTATAATTGAATTTGAATTGAATTATATAAAATATAAAAATGTAAAATAATAAAATTAAAAACTATATAAATATATAAATTTCTTTTTTCTGTTTAAATATATTAACAATTAGCTATAAAGAAAATAGACTTTTTTAAATATTTTTTTTTTTTTTAAAAAGCACCCTATGAATATAAATTTTTTTATTTTTTATAACTATTTTTTAGTATTAATAATATTAATGATAATTAATAAAAAAAAATAATTAATAAATAATTTAATAATTATTAATAATTTATTATAAATAATATATATATAATTAAATAAAATAAAATAAAAGATAAAGGTCTTTTCATAGTATTAATCTATTTTATTTTTATATATATAATATTATTTTTTTTATTTAAATTAGTCATTTGTTTGAAAAAAAAAAATTTTTTTATAAAAAAAAAATAAATAATTTTTATGACATTTTTTGGACTTAATTTTTTTTTTTTTTTTTTTTTTGATTTATATCTGAAATAATAAAATAAACATACTATTGTATTTCAATAAGAAAATTTTTATTTAATTTCATAAAGTATAATAAATTAACATTTATTTATTTATTTATTTATTTTAAATTAACATTTATTTATATATATATATATTTATTTATTTATTTTAAATTAACATTTATTTATATATATATACTTATTTATTTATTTATTTATTACTATCCAAATTAAACTATTTATTATTTTTATTATTATTATTTATTATAAATATTCAATTTTCAAAAGTAAACTTATTCCTAATATAAATTTATTGATGAGTGAATTATTTTGATTCTTTATAGTAAAACCATTCACTATTCACTAGATTAACTTCTGAGTTTTAATTTATGTATTTTAATATTTTATATTATTTTAATTTTATAGATTGATGATATTTTATATTGATGTGTTTTGATTTTAAATTGTTTGATATTATCATTGATATTTCTCATGATGAATTCCACATTATTACATAATATGAGTTTAACTTCATACAGTCTATATCCGCCAGAATATTCTGTATCAAAAAAAAAAAACCTTTAATATGCTTGTTTGAAAACTTTATTCTATAGTATTCTGTTATCTTTAAATATTAGAATTCATATATATATTTATCTATATTGAACTAATCCTCATGAATAAGGTTTTAAATATATTAATTTTTTAATTTTTTTTTTTTTTTTGGTGACTTTGTTTATTAAAAAAAAATAATAATAATAAAAATAAAAAAAAATAAAATCAATTTTGTTTTATAAATCTCTATATTGGATATAAATTATTAATATCAATTTTCTTTAAAATTTTATGATTGTTGGTTGATAAATTATTTTATTAAATTTCCTTTTTTATTTTTACTTTTTTTTTTTTTTTTTTTTAATCTTCTTTTTTGTTTTTTAATTAATTTCTTATTCCTCAAATTGATTTAAATTTCTAAAAAAAAAAAAAAAAAAAAAAAAAAAAAAAAAAAAATTTATTGTTTTTTATATAAAAATTAGATAGATTCAATAATCGTTCACTATATTTTTTTTTTCATAATGGTATAATTCTCTGATGAGCTCATTAATTTTTTTTTCTATATTTAGTCAAGTATAATATTGCACAGAACGAAACAGTTTCATTCTGTACAATATTGTCCTATTTCTATTTTTATAACCTTTTATTTAATTTTCTGTACTTCTTATTGTACAATTTGTGATCTTGTGATGATCTCATATAATTATTTCAATTAAATTCTCATTAAAATTATGCTCCGTTTAGATTAGATTTGATCCATTTTTAAAGAAAAAAAATTTACATATATATATATATATTTGAAATTATTGTTAATAAAGAGTTTTTTGTTATTTTTTTTTTTTTGTTTTTTGTTTTGTTTATTAAATATTAGTTAATAAGATAAATTAATAACCTTATTTTGAGTTCTGAATAAATCCATGGTACATTAATCTTTTTTATTCCTTTATTTATTTGCTATTAGAGTTTCTTATGTATGTATTATTTAAATACTTATTTTCTTTCGAGTATATTATATTGATTCCTTTTGAAATAGTTGTTGACTACTTTAAATATACATTTTTATTTTATATTATTTTATTTTATTTTATTTTGTTCAATCTGTACTTTTTTACTTAATATTTAATTGATTATTTTATTTTATTTTATTTTATTTTATTTTATTTTATTTTATTTTATTTTATTTTATTTTATTTTATTTTATTTTATTTTATTTTATTTTATTTTATTTTATTTTATTTTATTTTATTTTATTTTATTTTATTTTATTCAATCTGTACTTCATATTTAATATTCTACTATTTATTTTATTTTATTTTATTTTATTTTATTTTATTTTATTTTATTTTATTCAATCTGTACTTCATATTTAATATTCTACTATTTATTTTATTTTATTTTATTTTATTTTATTTTATTTTATTTTATTTTATTTTATTTTATTTTATTCAATCTGTACTTCATATTTAATATTCTACTATTTATTTTATTTTATTTTATTTTATTTTATTTTATTTTATTTTATTTTATTTTATTTTATTTTATTTTATTTTATTTTATTTTATTTTATTTTATTTTATTTTATTTTATTTTATTTTATTTTATTTTATTTTATTTTATTTTATTTTATTCAATCTGTACTTCATATTTAATATTCTACTATTTATTTTATTTTATTTTATTTTATTTTATTTTATTTTATTTTATTTTATTTTATTTTATTTTATTTTATTTTATTTTATTTTATTTTATTTTATTTTATTTTATTCAATCTGTACTTCATATTTAATATTCTACTATTTATTTTATTTTATTTTATTTTATTTTATTCAATCTGTACTTCATATTTAATATTCTACTATTTATTTTATTTTATTTTATTTTATTTTATTTTATTTTATTTTATTTTATTTTATTTTATTCAATCTGTACTTCATATTTAATATTCTACTATTTATTTTATTTTATTTTATTTTATTTTATTTTATTTTATTTTATTTTATTTTATTTTATTTTATTTTATTTTATTTTATTCAATCTGTACTTCATATTTAATATTCTACTATTTATTTTATTTTATTTTATTTTATTTTATTTTATTTTATTTTATTTTATTTTATTCAATCTGTACTTCATATTTAATATTCTACTATTTATTTTATTTTATTTTATTTTATTTTATTTTATTTTATTTTATTTTATTTTATTTTATTTTATTTTATTTTATTTTATTTTATTCAATCTGTACTTCATATTTAATATTCTACTATTTATTTTATTTTATTTTATTTTATTTTATTTTATTTTATTTTATTTTATTCAATCTGTACTTCATATTTAATATTCTACTATTTATTTTATTTTATTTTATTTTATTTTATTTTATTTTATTTTATTTTATTTTATTTTATTTTATTTTATTTTATTTTATTTTATTTTATTTTATTCAATCTGTACTTCATATTTAATATTCTACTATTTATTTTATTTTATTTTATTTTATTTTATTTTATTTTATTTTATTTTATTTTATCTTATTTTATTTTATTTTATTTTATTTTATTTTATTTTATTTTATTTTATTTTATTTTATTTTATTTTATTTTATTTTATTTTATTTTATTTTATTTTATTTTATTTTATTTTATTTTATTTTATTTTATTTTATTTTATTTTATTTTATTTTATTTTATTTTATTCAATCTGTACTTCATATTTAATATTCTACTATTTATTTTATTTTATTTTATTTTATTTATTTTATTTATTTATTTTATTTTATTTTATTTTATTTTATTTTATTTTATTTTATTTTATTTTATTTTATTTTATTTTATTTTATTTTATTTTATTTTATTTTATTTTATTTTATTTTATTTTATTTTATTTTATTTTATTTTATTTTATTTTATTTTATTTTATATTATTCAATCTGTACTTTATATTAATATTTCAACTATTTATTTTATTTTATCTTATATTATTCAATATGTATTTTATATTTAAATTCATATTTTACTATTTTATATATTTTATTTTATCTTATTTAATCTGTACTTATATTTATATTCATTTTCTACTGATTTTTGATAAAGTTTCTTGGCAGTATATTAATGCTATTAATATCATTTTTGTTTAAGTTATTATTATTAAGAATATCACTTTTAAAAATTCTGTAAAGATAAATATGGAAATGCTAGGATTATAAACACCATAGAATTCGAGAGAATTATTTTATTGAATTAATTTAAAAATATTGTTTTGATAATGAATAGGGAATGATATCAGGGGAGGGGAAAAAAAAAAGTATTATCATCATTAAATTTATTTATTTAGGAACAAAAAACAAAAAATACAAAAAAATACAAATAAAAAAATAAAAATAAAACCATATTAATAATAATAATAATAATAATAATAATAATAATAATAATAATAATAATAATAATAATAATAATAATAATAATAATAATAATAATAATAATAATAATAATAATAATAATAATAATAATAATAATAATAATAATAATAATAATAATAATAATAATAATAATAATAATAATAATAATAATAATAATAAAAACTTATAATAATATAATATAAAAAATAAACCTTATATAGTTTAAAACATTAATTCAAAAATGGAATCTTAATTGGTTTTTTTAAATAATTAAGTCTATGACGAGTATGATTTGTTGGATTGTATCAAAATGTAAAATAATTTTTTTTTTCTCAGAAATAACCATTTAGTCTAGCCAATAATGAATTTTATTTAATTTATAATAAAGCCATAATAAAAGCGATCGTAACAAGTAGGTAACAACATTTTTGGATAGAGTAGTTCATATTTAATTTTTTTTTTTTTTTTTTTATAAATAATAGACTATTAATTAAAAGAAAACAGAAAAGACAAATAAAAGGGAAGAAAAATAATGAGAAGAAAAAAATTAAATAGAACAAAATATAATCACATTATATCCAGAAAGGTTTAATTCGCTATATATATAAATATGTAAATTCAATTTTAAAATATAATTACTTCTCTATATTCATGTTTCAACTATTTATTCTTATTTCATTTTATTCATTCTGTAATATTTCAACTATTTATTTTATTTTGTAAATTTTAATAACTGAATTTTGTAATTAAATCAAATCATTATTTATAATTATTATTATTATATTTAAAATATAAACATTAACAAAAATACTTGAGAAAAAAATTTTTTTCTTTTATAAAGACTATTCAATCTTTTATATTATTTAATTATTTATTATATTATATTATATTATTTAATTATTTATTATATTTTAAAATCTATTTTGTATCATATAGCAATAAATAAAAGTAAATGGAAACCTTTAAATATATATATAATTAATTTTAAAAAATTTAAATTATCTAAAAAGGTTTTAATTATATATATATTTATATTTTAATTCCCTATATATATAAAAAGAGTTTAAAAATTTTTTTAAAAAAAAAAACTAGAAAAAATAAAAATAAAAATACTTTTAATAAATATATAGTTTAAAGAAATAAAATAAAAATCAAAGAATCTAGTGCGACCCCAAAATAAAATAAATAGAATGTTAATACTTTTAACTTTTAATATATGTTTAATTTTTAATAAATATCTATAATTTATTATTATAGTTCTAATGAATAAACGAATAAATAATCATTAATTTTTATATATTCATTGTTAATATAAGGTATCATTTTTAATTTTTACATACAGCTTATTAGAACATGTGAATAAAAATTTATATAATAAGGTGTAATGTATTATAATGTATATATCATAATGTAATGATATATAAGTATGGAAATTAGAATAATTTAAATACTTTTAACTCTTTTATCATAAAATGTATTAGTAAGGTTGACATAATTGTAAGCTCTATTAATTTCTGTCTCTTAACACAGGTTAGTATTCAATACTCTAAGTCTTCAGAACTATTGAAGATACAAAAATTAAATTTGTAAAGAATTGATTAATAAAAAAAATATATATATATTCAAAAGAATCTATATCTATATATATATAATATATTAAAGATTTAAGATTTTTATTTTATATAAAGTTCAAAATAGAAAATTAATAATATGGGAGTATTGCATTTCGACATAATTTATGTTTGATCATTTATTCATGTATTACAATGTGGCTTGTATTAATAAATGAATAGGAATAGGGTTAAATTTATTTTTGTTTTTATTTTATTTTTTAATGCTAAAATACAATAAATAAAAATATACGTTGAAAATAGTGGCGTATTACATATATTTTACACATTGTACAAATATTTATGATGATTATACATAAATTATGTCGAAATGCTTCACATTCATATTACTAGAATATGAAGCATTTATATAATTGTATATCATAAATCATGTGATTAAGGTCAATTATTTAAATTACTTAACACTTAACCCTAAAAATCTTTGCTTAACAAAATATCTGATCCACTTTTACTTTATCATATTAATATACACACGTCATTAGTATTTTTTTTTTTTTTTAATTTATGTTCTTATTGGTCTCTTTTAAATTTTGTGTCATTAATTTCCTAGATATTTAAAATGGTTTTACTTTTTTATTTTTTTCATTATATATAAAGTAATGATATAATAAATAAATAAATAAATATATAATATATTATATTTGAATTTTTCTAATAAATATTTATTTTGAATTTAATTCATTAAATATATAAATATTTTTATATGTATTAATAATTAATGTTTTTGTTATTATTATATATCATATTTTTATTAATAAAAATTTCAATACAAATCTTATTTTTAGATCCAATGAATTTATTTATCAAATAAACTAAATTAATTTTTAATTATATTATTTATATAATTTTTTTTTTAAACAAAAAAAAAAAAAAGAACTTTTTTAAAAAAAAGTAATCAAAAGAAAACAAACAATTTGAATTTGGTGGGATAAAAATATTATATTATTGATATAAGGTGCTAATAATGTTATACAGAATCTATTTTATAAGTAATTCTATTTTTAGTTCCTCTATTGTTTTTAGTTCATAATAAATTTATTTTTAATTTTTACTCATTTAATATTAACTTTTTTAATAATATATATTTTATTTAAATTTTAATTTTAATTTTTTTCTTTTTTCTTTTTTTTTTTTTTTATTCTTTATTTTCTTTTCTTTTCTTTTCTTTTTTTTTTTTTTATTTATTCTTTATTTTATTTTATTTTATTTTATTTTTTTATTTTCTTTTTTTTTTTATTTATTTATTCTTTATGTTCTTTTCTTTTCTTTTTTTTTTTATTTTTTCTTTTCTTTTATTTTTTCTTTTCTTTTCTTTTTTTTTTCTTTTTTTGTTTATTCTTTATTTTATTTTATTTTATTTTATTTTTATTTTTTCTTTTTTTTATTCTTTATTTTCTTTTCTTTTCTTTTTTCTTTTTTTGTTTATTCTTTATTTTATTTTATTTTATTTTATTTTATTTTTTTTGTTTTTCTTTTTTTGTTTATTATTATTTTATTATTATTTTATTCGTTTTTTTCTTTTTTCTTTTTTTCTTTTTTTCTTTTTTTCTTTTTTTACTTATTTTATTTTTTAATTATTAAAATTAATTATAAATAAATGAAATGTAATATATCAATATAATTATTAATATATATTATAAAAAAAATTTATTTTCTTTTTTTTTTTTGCTTATTGAAAATTTTATTTAGCTTTTTAAAACAATTAAATTTTATTTATTAATATTTTCTAAAAAAGTAAAACCAAATAATTATATATATATATATATATATATTTTTTTTTTTTTTTACATTATTATATTTTGATATTTTGATATTTTGATTATTATGATTACTTTAATATTTGATTAAATAATATATAATTTATAAAGTTTTTAACTATAATAAAAAGAAGAAAAAATTAAAATTTTATAAATTTATTTATTTTTATTAAACTTCAACATGAGTGGTACAAAACTCGATCAAACAATTTTCCATTTCACATAAATATTAAATTAAATAATTCTAATTTTTACTTTTTAATTCGTTTTTTTTTTTTTTTTTATTTAAATTTTTAATCTTTTTCTTATTTAAGATTGGTGTAACATAAAAGAAAATAGAAAAAAATTTTTTCTAAGGTGTTAATTTAAAGTTTTTAAACTATATTCTATATAATAAAAAAAAAAAAAAGGAAATAGAGAATTTTACTGAAAATGGAATAAAAACTCTTGATATTGATATTATAAATATTTATATATATTAAAATAATATTAAAATAATATTTGTAATATTTAAAGTTATTTTAATTATTAATATTTTTATGATGATATATGCTATATAATCTATTATATAATTTTTTTTTTTTTACTAATATAAATAATTATAATTTATTATATTTTATTTATATATTTATTAAAAAATAAAAAAATATTTATTTTTGTTTCAAAAAATAAATAGATAAATAAATAAATTAAATAAGTGAATAAATATATAAATAAATAATAAATAAATAAATATTTTGTTTTATTTTTATTAACTATATTATTAATTATATAGTTCATCATACGATTTATGTGATTTAGAATAATCCACTTCATTTATAATTTATCATAAATCTAATATTATATATAAGTATATATTCCTTTCTTTTTTTTTTTTTTTTTTTTTTTTTTTTACAAAATTTATAATTATATATTTCAAAATAATTTAAAAAATATATATATCTTTTTTTTTAATATTTATCATCCTTAAATATTTGATAAATTGAAATTTTGAAATTAGAAATAAAAATAGAAATATAAAATTAAATTTAAAAAAATATACCAAAACTAAAATTTAATTTAATCTTAAAAAATAAAATAATTATTTAATAAATAAATAATAGAAACGCATAATATTAAATATATTCCATTGTTTGACATATCAAATATATTATTTTGAATAAATAATCCGCATTTCATTAAATCTTCATCCAATATAAATATTTCAAAATAAAATGAAGAGTTTACAAATTTTGACTTTAACAAGTATACTTTTTAATTTAAAAGCATATGCAACTTGCTTTTCTGAAAAATTAGGATACCCTTGTTGTAGTATCGGCTATGCAACTGTCATTACTGATAATGATGGTTTATGGAGTGTTGAAAATGATGATTGGTGTGGTGTAACAGACCATGAAACAGCTGAAAAATGTTGGTCTGCTTCATTAGGTTATCCTTGTTGTGAAAATACCACAAGTGTAGCTGTTAGTGATGCTAGTGGTGATTGGGGTGTTGAACAAGATCAATGGTGTGGTATAATTGAACCAACCGAAAGTGATGTGGAACAAACCGAAAGTGATGTGGAACCAACTCAAACTTTAGCAGAATTAGAACCAACAGAAACTTCTTCATCCAATGAAACCCCTAATGACGATGTTTCTTCTGATATAGAAATTCCAAAAGAAGGTTACATGAGTCAACTTAAGGTTGAACAAACCTGTCCACCACAAGCTAAGGCATTTAGAGGTATTATGTATGCTCAACCTGAAAAAGTTACTTATTTCTCTAACACTACTCACACTGAACGTCAAATGAATATCATTTTACCTCCAGATTATTCTAAAGAAAAAAAATACCCTGTTTTATATTATTTACATGATTTATTAAGTGATGAAAATGGATTATTAGAAAAAAGTATTGGTACTCTTGAAATTTATAGTAATTTAGTTAATTTAGGTAAGGCTAAGGATATGATTATTGTTCTTCCAAATTGTATTGTTCCAGCAGATGGTGCTAAAATAGAACCAGGAAATTCAGAAGAATATAATGCTGCATATGATAACTTTATTAATGAATTGCTTCAAGATGTAATGCCATTCATAGAATCAAATTATTCTGTAGATTCTGGTAGAGAAAATACCGCAATTGCTGGTTTTGGTCAAGGTGGTCGTAGTTCTCTTTACATTGGTTACAAACATCCAGAATTATTTGGATACCTTGGTGCTTTCTCACCTACTCAAGGTCTTTTACCATACAATAAAGAACAAGGTTTAATGAAACCAGAAGAATTACAAGTTGAAGATGCTGAACTTCAACCTATCGTTACTATGATTACTGTTGGTGCAAAAGATACTGAAGCTCAAGAATCAGCAAAACTTTACCATGAAACTCTCGCCTCTAATGAACAACCTCATATTTGGTTTACTGTTCCTGATGCTCTTCATGATAGTGATGCCTGCTCAGCTAGTTACTATAACTTCATTTCTACCTTATGGAAGATCTTAGATGATCCAAAACCAACCGGAACTGCTAATGATCCTTCTGGAACTTGGGGTAATCCTGATGAAACTTTTGTCTTACCAGAAGACAAACCAGACTTTGGTAAATTCCCAGATTATAATGCTCCTTATGAAAAAGAACTTCCTAAGGAAGGTTACATGAGCAAACTTGAAGTTGTTGATCTCTGTCCATCCGAAATTAAGGTCAGAAGAGAAGGTGTTGCCTACGGTGAAGCTGAAAAGATTACCTATTTCTCTACTACAGCTCAAATGGACCGTAAAATGAATGTTATCTTACCTGCAGGTTACACTGAAGATAAGAAGTACCCTGTTTTATATTATTTACATGGTCTTTCTGGTAATGAAGATTCATTATTAGCAAAAGAAAGAGCCACTATTGAAATTTATGGTAATTTAGTTAGTGAAGGTAAAGCTAAGGAAATGATTATTGTTCTTCCAGATTGTTATGTCCCATTAGATGGTGTTTTCGATAGACCACAATTTTCACCAGAATATTTGAAGGCTTATGATAACTTCCTCTATGAATTAATTGATGATGTTATGCCATATATTGAATCTCATTATTCTGTTGCTCTCGGAAGAGAAAATACTGCTCTTGCTGGTTTCTCTCAAGGTGGCCGTAACACTATCTATATTGGTTACAAACATCCAGAATTATTCGGATACCTTGGTGCTTTTTCACCTGCTCAAGGTATTTTCCCATGTTATGATATTATGGCTGGTCATCAACCTGGTTTAATGAAACCAGAAGAATTACAAGCTGATGCTGAAGTTCAACCAATTGTTTCTATGATTACAGTTGGAACTAAGGACTTTGCTGTTCAAAAGAATCCAAAACTTTACCATGAAGCTTTAGCTACAAATGGACAACCTCATATTTGGTTTACAGTTCCAGGTGCTCTTCATGATGACCTTGCCTGTACTACCGGTTATTACAACTTCCTTTCCACTTTATGGGGAGTTTTAGATCAATAAATAGTATTAGTTTAAATTTTTATTTATTTATTTATTTACTTATTTATTTATTTACTTATTTATTTATTTACTTATTTATTTATTTATTTATTTATTTATTTATTTTTAATAATTTAATATATAAATATGAATAAATATTTAAAAAAAAAAAAAAAATATTAAATATTATTCTAATTTTATAATTATTAAATTTAAAATTAAATAAATAAGCAATAAGCTAGCAAATAAATAAGTAAATAAATAAATAATATTAGATAAGATTAAATACAATAAAAAAATAAATAAAAAATAATAAACATAACAAATTACAATGAAAATAATTATAATAAAAAAAAAAAATAATAGTAAAAAAATAAAAAAAATTAAATAGACAATAATATATTATTCTTAAATAAGAAAAAGAGAAAGAAAAATAAGAACAATCGATCAACAATTATATATATTTTAATAGATGTATATTAATTAGTTATTTTTTAATTCCTTTGTAAATATAAAAATTTATATTTATAATAGAGTTTTATTAATTAAAGTATATCATTTAATTTATTTTGATATTTATTTTAGATTTTAAAAGATTAAAATATAAATATATAGATTGTAAATTGATAAATAAATAAATAAATAAATCATATAATATAAATTAAATTGTGGATTTATTTTTATTTAAATATATAAGTACAAGATTTATAAGTTATCATGATAATAACAATTTTGTTTAAAAATAAAATAAAATATTAATAATTAGTTAGATTATAAATTCTTAACAAGGGCAATACCTATCATGAGTTGTTCGTTTAAGCTATTATTTGATAGGTATTCCAAATTACCAAACTTAACCAAGAGCGTCGACGTCGTACTGATAAGGCATAATGATAATACAGGATCATCATCTATTTCTACGAAGGGTGAATCTCGCCCTAGTAGTTCAATAAATGATGAATCCGGGGAGAGTTTAGTGGTCACCACACTATCTATTTTAAAGATGTTACTTCTAGGCTTTATTTCTTTTTTATTTGTTAGGAAGGGGAAAAATTCCCGCATAGTACAACTTGCCGAAATGCATAGTATTTTCGAGCTTTTTTATTATTTATTTTTTAACTTTTATTTTTTATTTATTAATTTTAAATGTACTTTTCACCTACACGTTTTTTTTTATAATAAAATTAATAAAGTTATGGAAGTGTATTCTCTTCCCTGTCTAAAAAAAAAAAAAAAAAAAAAAAAAAAAAAAAAAAAAAAATTAGATTATAAAAACTTTAATATTGTATTACTAGAAAGTTTTAATTGATTTATAACCCAGTTGATATGGACTGTTTTTTCCATTGAGGGTTGAAAGAAAAAGAATGACCTATATCAGATGTACTAATCACAGTTTTCTATAATTCTGATGATAATCAATGGTTATCCTTTCTTAAGTGGCTTCTAGTACAAAGAGAGAAAATTTGGAATATAGTGATAATGAAAATAATAGTATCGTTATTAATATGTATGAATAGATCAAATGTTGATAATCGTGTTAATATTAGAAATTTTATTAATAATAAGTGTGTAAATATATATGCGACATGATACTGAATATATAACTTCCTTCTTGGTGGAAAAGATACAGACATTATTAATTTAAATTATAAAAAGGAATGGAGTGTTTTGGTTATTTACCATATCATTTCTGGTAATTATTCTAAAATTCCATTCTTGGTGAGATCTGCGACTTTTTTTAAAGAAATTACACCTAAGGATTAGTATTAAATAAGGATTGCTATTCCAACGGAATAAAACCAAATTAACCAGGAGCGTCAATGCTGAAGCCCAAGAGATATATACCATTAAGACTAATGTCTCTGAAGGAGAAGACCGTATTTTCTTTCAGATAGTCAATTCAAACCCAAATCCGGAATAGGAATTTCTTTAAACAGAAATTTTATAATCTGGAGGTGAAGTGAGGTTCGTTGCCTATGGACTTCTTTTTCTGCATTTATTTATATATTTTATTTTGAGTATTACTTTAATGTCACATTACTATTTAAAATACTATTATGTTCAAATTGGACAAATAGCATTATTTTTTTTTTTTTTTTTTATTTATTTATTTTGTGTTTTTTATAAAACATTTATATAATTGATAAACAGATAAGTTATTCGTAATAATAATACAGCATTAAAAAAAAAAAATTTATAACAATAACAACGACAACAATAACAACAACAACAACGATAATAATAATAATAATATAATAATAATTAATTAAAATAATTAAAATAACTTTCAAATTTAATTTACTAATATTAAAATAAATAAATGTAATATAATATTAAATCTTCTTTCTAAATCATGAATAAGTTAAGAAAGAAGTATGGAAGAGATAAAACCTATACTAGATTTTGAATCAGAAAATTAAATCATTTAAAGACTAAAAATGCATAAGAAATTACCTATGTATATGACAAGATATTTAGTATATTTGAAACTTTAAAGGGAAAGCAACATGTTATCTTTGATTGAGAAAAATTAAAATTCATGTATGAATCAATGATGAAAAACTTCAGAAACTATTTAAATATTGACCAAGATAAGAATTCAACTGATCTGTAAAATAAAATAAACAAAAAAAGTTAACAAAGATAGCTTATTAAGAAGAAGGGGAAGATTATAATTATTAATATAATGATGGCCCAATAAAAATAGATAGAGTAGAAAGAGCAAGAAAGAATAATAAAAATTATAAAAAAAATAGAGAAAAAATTACATAAAAATTATATTAAAAACTGTGGAGAAAAACGATTTTGCCACATTGTGAAATCTTTGGTCATATTACATGTGAATGTCAATACAATATCAAAAATAATAAACAAAACCTAAGGGAAAAGAAAATAAAAGATATTTTTTACAAAAAAAAAAAAAGAATTCAAATTTCAAAAGAAATAATTCCAATACCAATAGGTTTAATGGAGAAATTTAAAAATAGAATAATGAAAAAGACTACATTGATACTTTGGATTATGATGAAATTACTCCAACTTACTGAAGGGAATATAAATTTAATAGAGAAAACCCAAAATAAAGAATGGTACGAAAATATTGAAGAAAGTATTTTTTTAATATATTTTATAATAGGGAGGAAACAGCTGAATGGTTATATTATTGCAGAGCATTCGAAAATATCACTTATATCAAAAAATTCATTAACAAATCATAGAGGATAAATTTTAATTTTATTATCAATATACAACCAAAAAATAATAATAACTTAATAAGTTCAGTAAATAACAATGACCGAAGGTTTTAATTATCAATTAAACAGTGTTTATAATTCAAAGATTAAATATTTAAACAGTTATTCTAACAAAGATAAGATAGAAATTGAACCAAAATATTTAAATAAAAATAAATATAATCCCGACCTATATAACTTTAAAATAATAAAGAATTATCAAAATATTGACAATTTATACAAATTTTTAAATAATAATTTTTATTAAAAATTACATTAATAAAAATAATCAAGATTAAAAAATTTTTTTTAATAAAAATTTTACAAAAAAAAGGGCAAAGAATTATAAATAATGAATAGTATTAATCAAACTTTGATTAATAAAAAAAATTTAAAACAAAATCAAACCTTATTTAATAATAATTTAAAAATAATTTTGAAAATAACTTAAAATATAATGAATAAATTTATTAATTATAATAAATCTAATAAAAAGAAATATCACCAAAATAATAATACTTATTACAAAAAATAATGATAATAATAATAATTTTAAAATATTCGCATTTTATTTTATATTTTTATATTATTAATATTATACTTTTATATTCTTATATTATTATCAATATTATATTCTTATCTTATATTAATAATAAAAATAATTAATTTTTATAGTAAAAATTATATTTTTAATCATGTGATTATTCTATGAATTAATACACATAGATAGATGTTACACAACATAAAAATATAATAATAAAATATTATCTTAAAAAAATGAGTTCTTAACATTGATAAAAATTTATGTATTATATAAATACAAAAATAAAAAAAAGTTTATTATAAAAACACATATATTTTTCTCAAATAATAATAATAAAAAATTAGTATCTATATCATGGGTTAGATACAAATAAAATATAATTAGGGGTTAGGGTTAGATACAAAATAAATTTCATATTAATAGTATTTCCTAGTCTAAATATTAATGGTATTGTAAATAATATTAAACATTATCTTAATTATTAGTTTTTTTTTTTGAATATACATATAATTTCTCTTCTTAAAAAAAATATATATTTATATATTTGAATTTATTATTATTATTATTATTATTATTATTATTATTATTATTATTATTATTATTATTATTATTATTATTATTATTATTATTATTATTATTATTATTATTATTATTATTTATTATTATTATTATTATTATTATTATTATTATTATTATTATTATTATTATTATTATTATTATTATTATTATTATTATTATTATTATTTTTATTATTTCTTAATTAATTCTATAATAAACATAAATAAAATAAATAATAGTATAAATTTATATTAAATATAATAATTAAGTAAATAAATAAATGTAGAAAAAAGCCAAAATTTATTAGGCACAAATATTTATCAAATTAATTTAAATTTATCCAATTGTATTATTTATATACATTGAAATAATATGTTAAAATGTTATTTCCTAATAAAACTTTACTATATATAGTATTTATTTTTTACTAGAAATTAAATGATGAAGAAAAAAAAACTTTAAAAATCATTAAATTATTGATTTTTTTTAGGTTTTTATTTATTATCATTAATAATTATTATATTTTTTATAATATTAATAATAGAATTAAATTTATTTTTATAGAATTTATGATAATATCATTTTAAATTATTAATATAACAAATATCAAAAAATGAACTATTTACAAGAAGTTAAATATATATATAAGAGTAATATTTTTATTTTCTTTTTAATTTTTTTTTTTTTTTACTTTTTTATATTCAATATATTTAATATATAATAATATCAATATTACTATTACAATAATTGTAGTATTAACAATATTATTAGTATTTTTATCAATATATATAATAATAAAAAGCTCGACATTTAAAAATTTATAAATAACATTTTTTTTCAACAATTTTCTTATTAAATATATTGAAGCATATAGCATATAGAAAAACAGTTATGAAATTGAGTAAGTGATTTTATATTTTAATTTTATAAATATATAATTAATTTCATGAGTTTATTATTTCGTAAGTGATTATATAAGTCGTTTCATGTATGATATAAAGGTAAAATGATTATTATAGTTATATAACCTACATATATAATATATATTTTTTTAAATAAAAATTGATGAAATAATCTATAATTATATAATTCAATTTTAAAAGTAACATAATTATTAATTAAATAACTTATAATTATTAATATTATTTTAATTACTATTTTCATGGATTTTATTTTATAATTTTTATTTTTTTATAATTTTATTTTTATTTTTTTTTTTTTTTTTAATTATTTTTTAATTATTTATTTTAATTTATTATTAACATTTTTTTTATTTAATTTATTTAATTTGTTTATTTTTTTTTATTTTTTATTATTTTTTATTATTATTATTTTTTTTAATTTATTTATATTTTTTTTATAATTTTAATTTATATAATTTTATTTATATATATATATAAATATATATATATATATAAAATATTTATATAAAATTTATTAATACTAATATATAAAATGCAATATAATAATAACAAATAATTTTAGTATTCTAATAATTAAATAATTAAAAATAATTAAAAAAATGCTACATCCTCATTTTATAAATTAATCCACTTTTAATATTCAAAAATAAATTAATAAAAAAAAAAAAAAAAAAAAAAAAAAAAAAAAAAACTAAATTAAAAAAAATAATTTAATAAAAAATATATGTGATGAAAAGTAATAAAATTTATAAAAGATTTAATAAAATATATAAAAAAAATAATCTAATAACAAGCTTGATAATAATAATAATAATAAAAATAATAATAATAATAATAATAATAAAAATAATAATAATAAAATAATAATAATAAAAATAATAATAATAATAATAAAAATAATAATAAAAATAATAATAATAATAAAAATAAAAATAATAATAATAATAATAATAATAATAATAATATTTTTAAGAAATATGTATACATATAAAAAATTTTTTTTGAAAAAAAAGAGTTTAATTATTCTGAATTAAATAATAATTATATTATATATATGTTTTACTTTTATATTTTATTTTCTATAAAAGTATATTTAATCTATTTTTTTTTTTTTTTGTTTTTCATTCCTAAAACACTCTATTTAATTTTTTTACTTAACCATTTTCATATATTATAAATCAAAACCCTAATATAATATTTTAATTTGTTAAATTAATTTTAATTTATATAAATTATATATAAATTGCTTTAGATTGGCTTCAAGATTGGTTTCATCATCTAAAAAAAAAAAAAAAAATAATAATTGTAATAATGTATTATTAATCGATATTGAAATTTTTTTATTTAAATATTTAAATATATTTTTATAAAACTTGTACTTTAAAATATAAGTATTAATTATACATAATTTTAAGAGAAATATTTAAATAATTTAAAATTTATTGGTTAATAGATATAATAAACTTTTATAAGAGTTTTTTATTGAAATAGTTTTCTTATTGTATTATATATTTACAATATTAATAAATATTATTCTATAATATATTAAAATTAAATTAAGTTGCTCACTAAAAATTTATATAAATAGAAGTAATTTTTTTCTTTTTTTTTTTTTTCCATAAAAGAAATATAAAAATAAAGGAAATTATTATTATAATATATAAATTTTAAAATAAAAAAAAAAAAAAATCTATTAAAATTTAGCTTTATATAAATATTAATACTATATTTATATATATTAATAATAATTCGAAATTAATATAAAAAGTTATAATAATAATTTTTTTAAAAAAAAAAAAAATGAAACAATATTTGATTACAATTTATATTTTCCTTTTTGTTTCCTTGGTTTCAGGAGAGGATACTATTGAAACAAGACTTAAAAATTGTGAGGATTATTTCGAAGAATTTAAAGCATGCGCTTTAAAAAGTAAAAAACCATATACTACAGAATATATTGATAGCTTTTGTGAAAGTTTCAATTCAGAAGAATGTCAAGATTTTTATGATAACCCTATTTATTGGTCATGCTATCGTATCTTATATCCAAAACAAATAAAATATGCTAAAAAAGATTTTGAGGAATTAAAAAATTCTGAATCAATCAATAAATTTGAATTATTTACTTCATTAGATGCTAAATATGGTCTTGGAAAATTGTTATGTGATAGTGATCAAAGTCAAACTTATTTTAGATTAGCCTGTCCTTTCGTACATAATATGATTAATTATGGAAATCCAAAAGTTTTAGATAAATATTATTTCAATGATATTTTTTATGGAGTTTGTCGTTATGATGAATGTAAATTAGGACTTCAATCCTTCTATGAAGGTCTCATTTCATCTTATGAAAATGGAGAATACTTCAGATATAGATTCGGTATTAAAGATGATGAAGAATTAAGTATCGCTAAGGATCTTCTTGGCAAATTATCTTCTAACACTTGTGAAAATGCTGATGACCATTATTCAGATAGATGTGGTCCAGGATATGGTGTATGTAATATATTTAGACCTATAAATTGTTGTAGCAAGACAGGTCACTGCGGTTTTGAAGTTACTGATTGTAATCCAAAATATGGATGCCAAGAGGGCTATGGTATTTGCTCTTGGGCTACCGTTAGATGTGGTCCAGAAAATGACTATGAGGTTTGTAATAATTATGAATGCTGTGGTCCAGATGGCATTTGTGGTATAGGAGAAGATTATTGTGGCAAAGGTTGTTTAAGTGAATTTGGTGAATGCTATTCTAAATATTCTTCTAAAGAAGAACTTGATGCTAAAAATACTAAATACATTGAAAAATCAATTTCACGAAAATGTGGATCAGATGTTGAAAAAAGTTGTGGTGAATTTGAATGCTGTAGTGCTGATGGTATTTGTGTAATGGCTTATCCATCAAAAAGTGAATGTGAAATTATAAATGGTTGTCAATCTCCTTATGGTATTTGCTATAATACACCAGTAAAAATTGAAACCACTGAAACTACCACTACCACTACTTCCACTACTACTACTTCCACTACTACTACTTCCACTACTACTACTTCCACTACTACTACTAATTCTACTACTACTAATTCTACTACTACTAATTCTACTACTACTAATTCTACTACTACTTCTTCTTCTACTATTAATACTACTAATAAACTTTCCACACGAAAGTCCACCACATCCAAAAAAACAACCGGTACAACCAAAACTGAGACAACAACTTTAAAAAAACAACAACCAATATCTACGGTTTCCGGTAAATGTGGACCAAATTACGGAGCTTGTGCTAAACCTGATCAATGTTGTAGTGAATATGGTTACTGTGGTACTACAGATGAATATTGTGGTAATGGATGTCAAAATGAATTCGGTATTTGTTTTTCCTCCTCATCTACTACCACTGAAAAGTCTAAAACTACCACTGTGAAAGTTCCAATTTCCACAGTTTCTGATAGATGTGGACCAAATTTCGGAGCTTGTGCTGAATCTAATCAATGTTGTAGTAAATATGGTTATTGTGGTACTACAAATGAATATTGTGGTAATGGATGTCAAAATGAATTCGGTATTTGTTTTTCCTCCTCATCTACTACCACTGGAAAGTCTAAAACTACCACTGTGAAAGTTCCAATTTCCACAGTTTCTGATAGATGTGGACCAAATTTCGGAGCTTGTGCTAAATCTAATCAATGTTGTAGTAAATATGGTTATTGTGGTACTACAAATGAATATTGTGGTAATGGATGTCAAAATGAATTCGGTATTTGTTTTTCCTCCTCTTCTACTACCACTAAAAAGTCCAAAACTACCACTAAAAAGTCTAAAACTACTACTAAAAAGTCCAAAACTACCACTAAAAAGTCTAAAACTACTACTAAAAAGTCTAAAACTACTACTGTGAAAGTTCCAACTTCCACAGTTTCTGATAGATGTGGACCAAATTATGGAGCTTGCTCCAAATCTGGTTACTGTTGTAGTAAATATAACTATTGTGGTAAGACTGATGAATATTGTGGTACTGGATGTCAACCAAAATATGGTATTTGTAAATAATTGAATTAAAAAAAACTAACTTTTTTTAATTAAATTTAAAATAAAAAATAATAATAATAATAATAATCAATAGATCAATAGATCATTAAATTATTAAAATAAGAAAAATATTTTATATTTTTTATCAATAAATAAACAAAACAAAATAAAATAAAATAAAACATTACAAAATGATAAAAAAAAAAAAAAAAAATTAAAATTTAATAGATTCATAGTAAAGATTAAAAAAATAAATAATTTTAAAGGAGAAATAAATAATTTCAAAGGAAAAATAAATGATTTCAAAGAAAAATAATAAAATTTAAATATAAATTATAATTTTTTAATAATGAAGATTTAATAAAAAGGTGTTATCAATAATAATAATAGTAATAATAATAAACGATTTTAAGATTACATAATAGATTTAAGAATTTTATAAAATAATAATATCGCTATATATAATTATTTTATTATTAATTTTTTTATTCTTATTATTCTTTTTATAATATTTATTATTATATTATTATTATACATTTCATTATATTTTTGTGAAATGTAAATTTCAAAATAATTGGGGATGTATTTAATTTCATTAAAGTCTTTATCTTTAGTTATAATAATTTCTTTTTTAATAATAACAATAAAATTATATTGAGTTTAAATTAGAGGGGTAAATGATAAAGATTTTTTTATTTTTTTGAAAAAAATTTTTTAAGACTTCTATTTTTGATATTATTTGTAAATAAATTTGATACATGGATATCTAATAGATAATAACTATTGAAAAATAATTAAAAAGGCAGATATAAATAAAAAGAATTAAAATAAGGAAATGATTTTATTTATTATTTGAAAAAAGATATTTAAATAAAAATTTAAATAACAGTTTCAATTCAAAAAAATTAACAATGATGATATATATTATTTATTTTATAATGAAAAGAAAACAAAAACAAAAACAAAAACAAAAACAAAACAAAACAAAAAAAAATATATATATATATATATGATGAAATTCTTAGTTATTAATGAAGTCCTATATAAATAATGGTGAATAAGCATAGAATGATTACTTTAATTATTTCAATCAGATAAAATAAATATAATACTTTAGATAGTTAATAGAAGAGGGAGCAAATATAAATAGGGAAAATCAATATGATGGATATATTCATTTTTATATAATACTTACAGTAGTGAAGATTTGAAGATGAAAGTATAATAAAAAATTTGTTTTAGTGGAAAATGAAGGAACATAACAGTGAAAGATAAAAAACCCAATGATATGGACTATTTTTCCAGGTCTATTGAGGGTTGAAAAAAAGGGACTAGCCCAAAATAGGTGTATTAATTAGAGTTTTCAGTAATTCTGATAATAATATATGGTTATCCTTTCTTAAGTGGTTTCTAGTACGAAGACAGAAAAAATTTAGAATATAGGAAGACTATTGAAAGTGCATCTGATTTCTTATACTGTTTTAAAACTGGATATGTAGTAACATTAGAGTTGTATAATTAATAATATCATATAATTTCTACATATTAACATTGTAATAAATCAATTATATTTTTTTAACTTTAGCATTATTTTGTATATATATTTTTTATAGTATTATTTCAACTTATGTAGTTATTGTAAAATGAAAATATAGGAGATTGATTCACTCCATGATGATGACTTGTGTTTAAGACTTTATTTAAAAAATGGGAATCTTTTTATAGTTTTTCACTACTAACATTTTATCTATTGATACATTTTAGTTAATATATGATTATTTTATTGATAATAATTAAATAGGGTCTTATTTATTGGGATCTTATTAATTGAATGATTTTATTCATTCTAGATACAAAATAATTAAAGAATAATATTTTGTTAGTGAAACGAATTACTAATTTCAATGATAATTTCTTCAGGATTAAAGTATACGCTCCAAATATCAATCATACAAAATTTGTAATAATTGTATTGAAAAAGCAATATTAGGAGTTAAAATTTCATATTGAAGATGTTCTAAATGGAATAATAAGGTTTCTTAACAGTATTTAAAACAAATTTTAATATTTAATAATACATCCAATAATATAAACTCAGCTAATCCCAGTTCAATTAATTTAGTAAATGTTATAAATGCCAATAATGAACTCAATGCTCCCAATATATCTAATCTTAATTCTGGAAATTCAAATTCACATTCTAACACAGAAAAGTATTCTTTCTGTCTTGGTTGGAATACCACTATATGAAATTTTGTGAAAAAAGATAGTATTGAGTACTTCAGTACCATTTTTAAACCATTATTCCAACATTTTCAGGAAACAGGTAATGGTACCAAGGTTATTAGATATCCATGTAAAGTAACACTTCCTAATTATAAATATATCCAGAAAAGAACGTCTCAAAACCATAATCAGTCGTATTTGGAATAGTGATTTTCCAAAATTATGGAATAATGTATCGATAGTTTCTATTCATAAAAAGGGCGATCCTGTAGATTGTAATAACTATCGTATCGTCTCTCTTATCAATAATGGATTAAAAATTTTGGCAAAAATCATAGCTAATAGAATCTCTAAATATGGAATTGATAAAGGATTTATTAGATTAGAATATTTTGAATTTCGTAACGGAAAAGAATGTATAGGTCTTTACACTTCATTAAGAATTATATGTCAGAGACAAAAATTTGAAAATAAAGATAGGTACCTTGCCTTTTTGGAACTTAAAAAAGCGTATGACTCAGTTCTTATGTAATGTATTAATGAAGATTTATCACTCTGGTATCAGAGATAAGTGCTATAATTTTATTGAAAACTTATATTTATCTTTCAAGATTTATGTAAAGGTTGATTGACAATTATCGGAATTATTTAGTATTAAGAAAGGTGTTCGCCAAGGTTGTTCCCTATCACCTTATATAACTTATCCATTAATGACATTTTTAATAAATGTGACGGATATGGAATCTCAATTGGTAACAAACGCTCCGGATCTCTTTGCAGATGACATTGTATTATGTGCTCCAACATGATCTAAACTTAAGAAATTGTTAAAATTACCTAGTAAGTGGACTAGAAATAATGAAATGCAATTTGGTATCAATAAATGTTCAAGTTTAGTAGTATGAGGGGAGGTTTCCAAATTTCGTAATAATAATGTCCTTTCCTTTTATCTTTCAAGACAAGAGCCACCAAAAACGAATTGCTATACCTACCTAGGTGTATAGTTTTCAAATGATTTAGAAATGAAATTGATCATTCAAAGAATAAATAATAAGGTTAGAAAAGCACTTTATTCCATTAAAAGATTTCTAAAGAAACCTCATATTTCTATCTTTTATAAACGAATGTTATTTTTTACTATAGTAATTGGGAAAGTTTCGTATAATGCACCTCTACTTGGATTTAACAAAGAAAGAAAGAATAGTACAGAAATACTAGTTAATATAGGATTATACTGGATCAAAGGATTTTCTAATGGGATTAGCTTTACATCCCTTTATTTTGTTTCTAAAGAACATAACATTCCTCCTCTATAGGTGAAATGTGCGATTGCTTAGGTGAAGTGTTTAAAAAATGGAAAACTCGATTTGTATTATCTCTGTTTTACTTAAAGATATATCACGTTGTAGATGTCATTCATGGGAAAAAGTAAGTAAGATAAATTTGAGAAAACTAGAGACTACTTAAAGCTCAACTTTAAGTATCCTAAATATAACATTGTTTTTCAATGGGTACTTCGTGACAGATATGAATATAAATATGATGTTTGTGTTGCCAAAGCTGCCAATATGATTGAAGATGACTGGTCCAGAACGCTTTCCTGGTAGTTATAGTGAAAATTGTCATCTTCGATCTGAATATTGGTTTTCTAAATACTATATTTTTTATGAAATATTTTATGGATATTGAAATTCTTTATGAAAAATTTTTTCTATTTACCAAATATTGTCCAATATCAAATTGAAATGTAAACGCTGTTGTCATAGGTATGAATAATATGAAATCAAGTACTGATTCTGATAGTAGTAACGAAGAGTATAATATTAATGATAATAACATTAGAAATAATATTGTTAATAATAGTAATAGTATTGATAGTGAAAATAGGAATATTAATATTAGCGATAGTGAAAATAATAGTATTGTTACTAATAATGTAATGAATAAATCAATTGATGTTGATGCATATATATATGAAAAATTTCTTTCATCATAAATATTTTTTTAATAAAACATGAGAGAAAAATAACCTTTTTTTATATTATATACATGAAATAAGATTTGTATAATTGAAGAAAATATAATATATTAGTACCTCAAATATATTAAAGATTTTTGATTTACATGTTTAACAACTTTTCTATTTTTTTTTTTTTTTTTAGAATACATTTCCAATGATTAATTAAATTAAATAAATAATTATAATTTTAAGTATTACAACAACTCTTCTATAAAATTCATTTTAATAGTTACTTTTAATTAATTTTTGATTATAACAAATTCATGATTAAACTTTAAAATAGTAATATCAAAAAACAGTATATATATAATTTTTTATATACTTCATTCTATTCAAATATCATATAATTAAATATTTTAAATAATAATACTAATTAATACTAATTTTTATATAATTATTTTTATTTATATAATTTTTTTTTTTTTTTTTTTTTTTTTTTTTTTTTTTTTTTTTTTTTTTTTTTTTTTTTTTTTTTTTTTTTACATTACATATAATATCATAATTTAAATTTCTATTACTCTAATAATTTATTTATTTATTTTTTATTTTTATTTTTATTTTTTTTTTTTAATTTTTTTTATATCATAGTTTAAATTTGTATATATATATATATATTTTGTAATATACATAATTCTTAAAATATTATTCAAGATTTTTAATTCTTTTTTTTTTATTTTTTATTTACTATTTTTTCTTATTCTTGAATATCCTTTGTAAATTTGTAAATTCTAGTAGCGCTAGCCTCTACAGTCTCAATACTTAATTTATTTGTCTTGACAGCTTCTAAAACATTATCGTAGAAGTCTTTGTTACCTGGCATGATAACATCAACAGATGATTTAATAATTTCATATGGACTGTATTCTTGGTATTTATGACCTGGATCGTTAGCAGCCATGCCAGTAAAAAGCCAGTCAGTCATTACAATATTATTGAAATGAATTTCTTTTCTTAAAATATTATTAATAATACCAGCATTTTCATTAACGTGCTTTCCATTAACTAAATTGTAAGAGGACATAATAGCTTTTGGATTGGCATTCTTAATAGCAATTTCATATCCCTTTAAATAAATTTCTCTGAAGGCTCTTTCAGACATATTACTACTGTTAAATGAACGGTTAGTTTCTCTATTATTAGCAATAAAATGCTTAAGAGTAGTATAGGCATTCTTATGACTTTGAACTCCCTTAATAACAGATGAGGCAATTATACCACTAATGTATGGATCTTCAGAGTAGTATTCAAAGTTTCTACCATTTAAGATTGATCTGTGAATATTTAAAGCTGGAGCAAGCCATAAATTAATTTTGAAAATGTTCATTTCAGAACCAATAATGTCACCAATCTTTTGAGCAAATTCAACATTCCATGATTGAGCATAGGCTGTGGCAATTGGAATGGCGGTAGTGTATTGATGGTGGAGTTTAACACCTTCAGGAATATTTGGGAATAAGAAACTAAGGGATGGTTTGGCATCATCTGGAATAATTTCCAAGGTGGAATCAGAAAATGATCCTGAAGTGCTTTGAGGAACACCATTTTCATCAATGAAATAATCTCTAGCAATACTAATACCTGCTGGACCATCAGATAAAACAACTGGCTTTAAATCTCTGAACTTGTAAAATTCTCCCGAGGAACCTGCAATAAGTTTGGCGTAATTTCCAAATGGTTCCGGACTATGAGCACCAATAACAAATTTTACTTTTTCTTCAACGGATAACGATTTAATGGTTTCATCAATTTCATATGGGGTATCATAATCAATAACTTCCATTTTTATACTTTTAACATTAAGTTTGAATCTCTTAACTCCGTTTAAGTTATCTCTCTTCTTTGAATGGAAACTCATATCTTTAAATCCAGAATTTCCAATTTGGTTCTTAACCTTTTTAACAGTAACTCTTGATGGAACTTTAATAACAGCACATGGAACTGTATTTCTACTAGAATTACCAAGACGAACAATGTAGGAACCAGCTTCTAAAATGTAGGATTGACTCTTACTATCATAACTAGCAAAGTCTGATAATTTAAATTGTAATTTAACATTATCCTTTCTTCCTGGTTTAAGTTCTTTAGTTTTAGCAAAATTAACTAAGATTTGGTATGGTTCATCCATTAATTTAGTGTTTGGTTTAGATAAATAAAGTTCCAAAACTTCTTTACCTTTGAACTTACCAATATTTTTAACAGAAGCATTAACACTAACTTTATCACCGATTAAACTAACTTTATTATATTTAATCTTGAAATCGGTGTATCCTAAGCCATAACCGAATGGGAATAAAACATCAACATCAGCTGAATCAAAGTAACGGTAACCTACATAGACACCTTCGAGGTAATCTGTATCTGTGACATTACCAAAATTAACATTATAATCATCATATTTCTTAGTCCAGGTAGTAGCAAGTTTACCAGATGGATACTTTTTACCGGTAACGAGTTCAACTAATGTTTTAGAAGTATGAGCTCCAAGTTGAGAAAGAGCTAAAATGTTTTTAACTTCATCAAGACCTGATAAATCAACTGGACCAACAGTATTTAATACAAGCATGAATTTCTTAAATCCTTTAGCTAAAGTCTTAATGGTTTTTCTTTCAGTATCAGTAAGGAAAACGTCACCCTTTTCTACATTTCTGTCAATACCTTCACCAGATGATCTTGATAAGACATAAATAGCAAGATCTCCTTTCTCTTTAACTGGAAGATCACATTCTGGTTCATTCATAACTACACTGAAATGATTTATAACATACCCATAACCATTCTCATAATCAAATTCATCTTGAAGTTTTTTAATGTATTCTTTATGTGCTTTTTCATAGCAGATATCATAAGCATCTAAATAATCATTTGATAAAATTTTAAATCCACTCTTTGTAAAAGCTGTTTCAATCGTTTCAAATGATCTTATATTAATATCACCAGAACCAAGACCACCTTTTACAGTTTTTCTTACACCATTACCATATAAATAAATTTTCTTTTCTTTTGAAGAAATAGGGAAATCGCCATTCTTTCTTAATAAAACGGTACATTCACTTAAATATTTATCTAAAATATTTTGATGTTTCATTTCATAGTCATTAATTGGTTCTTCATTTGATTCTTCAATGACAACTTTAGCATCATTAGCCTTATCATTACCTATATATTTTATATATATATATTTTTAATTATAATTATTATAAATATGTTTTGTTTGATATTTGTTAAATACATCAATAATATTCTTTTTTAATACATAAACATACTTGGAAGAGAATATACTAAAGTGCTTAGAACACTTATTAACAAAACATTTAAAAATTTCATTTTATTATTTTATAATTATATTTTATTGTTTTATATCTCAATTAGTTTTTATTTTATAATATTTATTTGTTTATAAATTATTATATATATATTTTTAATTATATATATAATAATTATTTTTTTTTATTTATCTTTATCTTTATTATACGTACAAAAAGGGAAGAAATTTTTGGTTCTTATATGTTTTTTTTTTTTTTTTTTTTTTTTTTTTTTTTTTTTTTTTTTTTTATATTTTATTAATATATTAATGTATATACAGTATTCTGTAATAATTACAATATTACTTATCTTTCTACACCAAAAAGGAAATAAATACAAAATTTAATATATATGGATAATTACTATTGACTAAAATAAACCAATCTAGGTTGTATTAATATAAAACGTGGGATTATATTAAATAAAACTAATCAATATATTTAATTATATAATATTTAATATATTATTTATTAATAATATTAATGTTTTTTTTTATTTAATTTTAATTATTATTATTATTATTTTTTTTTTTTTTTTATTTTTTAAAATAAAACTATTTGTTCAATAATACTTTATAATTTAATTTTTATTTTATTATTTTCCTATTAATATAACCATTAATAAATTGTGTTCAGATGAAAAAAAAGAACTTTCGATATGTAAAATATAAATGTAAATTAAAAAGTTAAATAAATAAAAATAAAATTACTGATTAATTTAAAAAAATAAAAATATATTTTGATTTATTGAAAAAAAATTTATCTTTCCATTTTAATTTATTTTAAATATAATTTAAAGAATAAGTACATAATATTATACGTAAATATTATTATAATATATTATATAATATATTAAATATGATATTAATACTATATTTTTTTTTTAAAAAAGAAATTTTAATAATGTAAATCTATATATCTTCATTTTTAAGGAGAAATTACCATTTATTATTATTATTATTATTACTATTTTTTTTTTTTTTTTGTAAAATAACATAATGATATTAAAATTAAAAAATAAAGTAATTTTAATTTATATTTTAATATATTACAAAAATAAATGAAAATACAAAAAAAACGGCATATGAACTCCCTAATAAAAATAAAATAAAATAAATAAATAAATAAATAAATAAATAAATAAATAAAAGGAATAACAGTATCTTTTATATAATTATTGATTTTCTTTTAAATTTTTATTATATAAATTTTTATATTTATTATTATAAAAATAAGAAATATAAGATTTTAAATAAAAAAAATAAAGAAAAAAATAAAAAAATAAATCTTTTATTTATCTAATATTAATAGCATAATATATAAATACATAAAAGATTACTACATCATTATCATTATTATCATTATTATTATTAATAATATTAATATTTATGTATTGTGTAATGTAAATTTCATCTTTTTTATATATTTTTTTTTTTTTTTTTTTTTTTTTTTTTATATTTTATACTATTATTACATAATATAAACAATATTAAATGAAAAGTCAATTAAATTTTTATTTATGTTATTATTGATTAAAATAATATGAAAATAATATATAATAAATTATTTATTTGTAAATTATATTAATATATAATACTATTAGAAATAATATATATATTTTAGACATGTATAATATTATTAAACTTTTCTATTTTGATATATTGATTTTTTTTCAATGTAATGTTTTATTAATTGTTCAACATTCATATATTAACAAATATTATATAGCTTAAAGTGTTGCAGTTATTTTAATTATTTGTTACACTAAATAAAAATGAATAGATTAATAATAAAATAATATATAATTGTTTAAATAATAAATATATATATATTATATATATATTTATTATTAGGTTTGAAAAGAAATATTTTAAATATGTATATTAAACACTATAATAAAATTTTTCAAATAATATTAAAAAAAAAAAAAAAAAATTAAAAAAAATGTCCATAAGAACTATGTGGTTAATAGTTAGTAGTTAGTATCAATATAATTTTTATTAATAAACCAAATAATAAATTTGAAAAAAATATATTTTATTTATGTTGATTCCAGAGTGATAGGTCACTTAGGAAATTTACATATTTTTTATTAATTTTTTTTTTTATGTCATATTAAAATCAATAATAATTGATATTTATAATCAATAATAATAATCAATAATATCAATTATAAAAAATAATAATGGTATTAATGATATTATTATTATTGATAATTAGCCTATAATATAAAGATCTATTTAAAGAATTATGAATTTAAAATTTTTGATATATTTGTAATAAGGTTTAGTTTAAAAATAAGCTTTTGTCATTTAAACTTAAAGAGAGGTTTTTTTTTTTTTTTTTTTTTTTTTTTTTTTTTTTTTTTAGAAGTAATTAGTGCTAACTTTAACTTTATTTATTTATTTATTCATTTATTAATTATATGAATATTTTATAAAAAACACAGAATTAATAAAAAAAAATAATAAATATTATTTATCCAATTTGAATAGTAATGTGAAAAAAAGAAAAAAAAAAAAAAAAAGAAAGAAATTTAAGATGCATGAATAAAATAAGAAAAAAGTCCATATGCAACGAACCACACCTCCAAATTATAAGAATTCTATTTAAAAGGAATTTTTATTCCGGATTAGGGTTTGAATTGACAATTTGAAAGAAATTATGGTCTTCTTATTCAGAGGTATTGGCCCTACTGTGCATTTTCAGCGATGATGCTTCTGATTATTTGGTGTTTATATCATTGAAATTGCAATTCCTGTCGAATACTAGCCTTAGGCATAATATCTGTAAAGAGAGTCGCAAATTGCACTAAGAATGATATTTTAGAATAATCACCAGAAATGATTTGATTATTCAACAAAGTATATAATTCTTTTTTTAAAATCTAAATTAATAATATCTGTAACTCTTTTACCAAGAAGAAAGTTTTATGATCGGTACAAGGTCACATATTTACACACTCATTATTCAGAAAACTACTAAAATTAACAAAATTTTTATTAATTATATTATTAGTAATGATACTATAATTTTCATTATCATAATTTTTATATTCCTATTTTCACTATCAATACTATTACTATTATTAATAATATTATACACTTCGTTATTATTATCAGAATCAGTACTTGATTCTATATCTGTGACAACAGTGTTTACATTACTATTTGATATTGGACAATATTTGGTAATTACAAAAAAATTTCATAAAGAATTTCAATATATATAAAATATTTCATTCGAAATTTATGGAAAAGATAACATTTAGAAAAACCAAAAAAGTAAGGTACGTTTTTTTATTTTTGAATTTTTATCACTGGCATATAATTCTTACATCCTTCTCAGTTGCGAAATCCAAATTGCTCTGGTTTAATAAATTCTTTATCAATTCCATATTTAGAAATTCTACTAATGGCAATTTTCACAACAATTTTTTACCCATTGTTAATAAGAGAGATGCAATTATAGTTATTATAATCTAATTGATCTCCCTTTTTAATGTATAAAAACTATCGATGAGTTATTCCAAGATTTAGGGAAATCGCCATTCCAAATACGATTGATTAAGGTTTTGAGACATTTAATGCCGGATGAAATATTACTATTATTTTCACTGGATTCTTCTAAATCATTTTTATCAGGAATCAAAGTTTTAAAGAATTCCATTGGAATCCCGTCAGGACTTCATACTTTAAAGTTAGGGTAGATAAGATCGCCTCACTAATATCTTCATGACTTATATCTTATTTCGAAGCGTATCTGAATTTTTCTAGAAACCTTTAGAAAGACTATGACCTGAAGAATCTGATTGTAGAAATTTATATTGAGAATGCCAAGTTTTTAATTTTTCATATTAAAAATATTAATTCATTATTGTTGCCTTTTATATAATGAAAGACTGTGAATTCTTTATTATTTATATTATTTACCCATTTCCATGATTTCCATCCATTATTTTTAAGAGCTAACGAGCGTCCAATTTTATTCAATATAAATATTCTTTTTTCCTAAATTCGTTACATTTTTTATGAATTGATTCACATAGTCTATCATACGAGTCAACAATTTTAGCATATTCATTGGAATCACATGAAGATGTATAACTTTTAATTTGTTTATACTTTAAATGTTTTGCTTTTTGAAAACATGAAGTCAATAAATTTTTTGGAACATTTTATAAAATCTTTTCTGATTTCTGTTGACGATGTAATGGATAGATCCTTACCAATGGAATTAGTTGTATTGATTAACTTTTCAACTATACAATTTAGACTAGGAAGAGAATACAGTTTCAGTGTTTTATTAAATAAATAAATAAATTTTTATGTATTGAATTTTTTAAAAAAATACATTATATAATTTAAAGATAATATAAAATGAATGTAAAAAAATAAGTAAAATAAAGATAATAAAAATCAAAAGAAAAAAACAAATTTTTATTGATCATGGATAATATAATGTAATAAAGAATTAAAACAAGTTTAAAAGTTAAAAAATTTTAATTTATAAATAATTGAAATTAATAAAAAAGATATATATATTTATAAATATTTTATTTTATTATTTAAAAACTAATTGTAAATTTACAAAAGTAATAATTAAAAATAACCAAATAAATTTTTAAATAATAATATTAAACAAATAAATAAAAAAATATATATGTCACTTTTAATTTCATTAATTCCATTTGAAAGAAATACATCTCTAAAGAATGATTTTAATAAAAGTGAATCAGAAATTATAGGAGATCCTTATCAATTGAAACCAAAAGCAGAGGATATAATTTATTTTAAAGTTTAATATAATTTAATTTTTATATCATTGGCCCTAATATATCAACTGATAAGTTCTTTTTTTTTTTTTATTATTATTATTATTATTATTATTATTTCAATGGTCATTGACAATTTTATCAATAGTAGTATCATCAAATATAGAAGATTTCTTAACTATATATATCAATAATTAATTAAAAAAAATTTATAATTAAAAAATGTTTTAAAAATTATGTCATTATTATTGTTTAACAATTAATTATAAATGATATTGGTATGATTGTTTATACTTACTTTTAACAATATATGCTATATTCATAATAAGAAATATCATAATAATAAAAAAATTATAATTTATAATTAATATTTATTAATTTTTTTTTTTTAAAAAAAAAAATTATAAAATTATTTTATTATACTTTGATAACAAGATTTTCTAGCTATTTTAGAAGAAAAAAAAATTATTATTAATAAAATTTTATTTTAAAATTAATTTTAAAAGTTATATAAATTAAATTTATTTTATAAATATTTTAAATTTTTATATTAATTATAATATATATATATATATATATATTTACCTTTATTAAAATCTAATAAATGAAAAATAATAAAAATTATTATATATATATATATTTTTTTTAAAAAAAAAGTCATTAGAAAATTCAATAATAGAATATTAATATTATTATTATTATTTTCGAAAGTTAAATATTATATGAAAATTAGATAATAATAGAATTTTTTTTTAATTAAATATTTTGGATTATATATATAATTATTATTGAATAGTTTATTTTATATCATATTATTTTAATTATTTTAAAAATGACACTCACCATTTGCACATCCTAAAAAATAAAAAAAAGAAGATTTAAATTATAATTTTAATTAATACATTTTCTCTTAAATAGAACAATATTCATATATATATATTTTTAATTTATTTTATTCTAATAATAAATAATTATACAATACGATACCAAATATGCATTCATCTATTTCCATAATATTCGAATTATTTAATAAACAATTTAAATCAATATAAAGAATTAAAAATTATAAATAAAATATATTTTAGAATGTTAATAATACTTAATACTTTCATTTAATTTTTTTATATATAAAAAGAAATTATTACAATTACTTAAATTTTTTTAATATTAAATATATAATATCTTACCAGTTTCATTACAATTCTCTTTTTATATATTGATATTAATTTTTTTAAAAAAAAAGTATGAACTTTTAATATTCATATATTTATTATATAATTGTAAATATATTAATTTATTTACTTTTACAGGCTGTTTTTATTATTATTTTATTTTATTATTGATATTATGTCATGTTTAATATTATTTTAATTATATAAATATATATAATTAATATTTTGTATTATGATTTTTTTTTAAAAATTATTTTCAAAATTTAAAAAAAAAAAAAAAAATTAGTAAACAAAATTTATTTAAAAAATTTATATTTAAATAATTCTTTTATATATCTGATTGATATGAAATATACATTCAGCAGTTTTTTTGGCATCTTATATTTACAAAATAGTATAGTTTAAAATTTAGTAGTAAAATACAATTATTAATAATTATTAATAATAATTAGTATTTAATTTTTTAAATTTCCCATAATTATATTATAAGTTTAAAAACATAATATATATAATAAATATATAAAAATATAAAGTGTTGCTAATAGATTACCATTTGAACATGCTATAAGATTTTGAAATTTAATTTAAAATATGTAAAATATGTAAATAATTTATATATTAATATTTAATATTACATTATAATTATATATTTTTATTTTATTTTTTAATTTTTATTATCTTTTCTATCTCGTTATAAAATAAATTATATTAAATTCAATGATATTACAATTAAAGCCATCTTTTTTTTTTAAAAATAAAAAAATATTAATAATTATTATTAAGTAATATTTTTTTTAGATTATTAATAGGAAATTAATTAATAATGATTATATTATATGAATATAGATATATAAAATTAGATAAATGTATATATATATAATTTATATAATGAACAATGTATAATAATAATAGTAAAGTTAGTATTTTATAAGAATGACCAAGTACAAAATTTAGAAATTATATTTAATTACTAAATATTATAACTATGACTTACCTTGGTTAAATGTTTCTATATAATATTATAATAATAAAAATTTTAATTATTATATTATTTATAAAAAAATTTTTTTTCTAATAAATGTACATATAAAGTTATTATATACCTTCAGAACATGATTTGGAAAGAAGAATTGAACCTATAATTTAAATTAAAATTTATAATAAATATTTTAAATAGATAAAAAATTATTTATTCTATATATTATGTTTTTTTTTTTTTTTTTTTTTTTTTTTTTTTTTTATATAACAATAAATTTAATTACCTAAACATTTTTGCATTGCTAAGGGAAAATAATTATTAATTGTTTCGTTTATATGTATAATTATAAAATAATAATTTAGATATTATTTTATTTTTATGATTTAATAAAATAGAAAAGCTAAGAATTTTAATAATATTATTTATAAACTAAAAATATTATATATATATAACAATTTTATTCTAAAATATTTACCATCGTCATAAGCTTAATGGACATAAAAGAAATAGAAAAAATATTATAATTTGTTTGTAGTTAATATAAAATAGTACATTTTCCAAGGTAAATTAATTCATTTATATATATAATAAAAATGTATTATTTTAGATTTATTTAAGTGAAATTAATTTAAAAATTATAAACTTTACACTAACCTTTAAAACTTTCTATTATGACAAAAATAAATATATATTAATATAACAAATTAAAAATTGTTAACACTTTTCAAATTATACATAATATAAATTTATAATAAAGTATGAATATTAATATATAAATAATTAATACAAACTTTCTTGTTCCACTGTTTTAATAAATATTAAGAAAATTATATATATATTCATTATTATTATTATTATTAAATATATAAAATATATATATATATTTTAAAAAAATATAAATATTAAAATATATAATGAATAATAAATAAATTAGTTTATTATTATTTAAATAATTTTAATATATTATAATTTTTATAAAAATTAAAATAATTTTTTTCTCTTTACTAAAGCAATCATTAGTCTCTATTTCAAAGAAAAGTAAATAATAAAAAAACAATTTAATAATATTTTTTAATTCAAATAAAAATAATAGATTTTATTAGTTAGAGTTTATATCAAAAAGTTAAACTTTTCATATATAAAATATTGTGATTAAAATGATTTATTATTATTAAGGCTATATAACAATATTTACGTTTATCACAACCTATTTACCAATAATTACAAGCATTGTTAATAATATTAAATTGATAATATTAGTAAATAATATTTTATTAATATTTTTTATTATTAAAAAATATAATTATAAAATATATTTATATAATTATTTAATAAAAATAATAAATATAATAATCATTTCATTAAATAATTTTTAAATATATATAAAATAAATTATTTAACAAATAAATTAAATTTATTTTCTATTTTTATTATTTAATAAATATAATATACAACTTATATATATCATATATATATTAATTTAATAATAATAATAATAATAATAATAAAAAAAAAAAAAAAAAACTTACTATAATCAAATTTATATTCAGCTATCATTTTTTGTTTATATATATTTAATTTTATTTTTTTAAAAATTATACAGTTATATGAAAAAATATAAATATTATTTTTTTTTTATTTTTTATTTATGAATGATTTTTTTTCATTAATATTATTAATATTTTTTTTTTATTAATAATAACAGTAATTCAGTTATATTTACTTCCAATCTCTATAAATAATTATATATTATATATAACAATAGCAATAAAAAAAATTAATAAAATAAAATTTTAAAACTTTTTTAATATATATAAAAAATAAATTCATTTTACTTACTTTGAATACATCCTTGTTTTATTTTAGTTTTTATATATTATTATTTAATATTTTATTAAAACATTAAATATTAAATAATTAATATATATTAATTTATTCTTAATTTAACAATTATATAATTTTATTATTTTTATTTACCACTATAGCAGTTGACTTTAATAAATATCATATATATATATTTAAATAATAAAAATTTTTTTTTATAATAAAATAATATATTTTAATTTATTAATTTGATTATTTTATTTTATTATTATTGCTATTATTATTATTTTAATAGAAATATTTAATAAAAAAAATTTCATTACCTTCGGCAGAAACCTTTTTTTCCAAGAATATTTGAATATAGATTAACATAAAAAGACTTTTTATTATAAATATATATAATGTTTATATATTTATTTATTAAAAAATTAAATTATATTATTAAAATATATGTATAAATTTGTAAGTTTTAGAATTTATGCTATTTAAAACTTTTGTTTCTACAGTATATACACTTAATTTTCAATAAAACTCACCATAAATATTTATTTCTTAATATTTTATTAAACATTTTAAAAGATTTTTATTATTTAAAATATTATTAAGCACTTATAATAATTAAAAAAATAAAAGATTAATATTTACTAATAAATAAAATAATTATAAAATAATAAAAAAAGATAAAATAAAAATGAAGATATATACATATATATATATTTTTTTTACATGATGTATGATCCAAATAATTTTTTCTATTTTTAAGTTTTATAATATATATATATATATATAAATTTATATAATTGAAGAATACAATTTATTTCAAATATTTATACATACAATAATTTTTTAAAAAAAATTTGCATGGTTTATGGTTAAATTAATTAACTCAATAGATTTGAAATAGTTAGTTTTAGTAATAAATAAGTAATCCTTTATCCTAAATAAATAAGTATATAGACAAAAAAAAAAGTTAAATAAATTATATATATATATAAATTATTGATTATTAATTCTATTTAAATAAATAAATAGATAAAAAAATTTGCAAATAAATAAATAAGTCTTATAATAATAAATCCTATATAAATAAATTAATTGATAAATAGATGAATTAAGAATTAGTGATTTGAAATTTATTAAATATTACTTAAAATAGATAAAACTAAAAATTTATATAAAATTTAAAGATGGTTTATAGAGATAAATGAATAAATGCACTTCAATATATATAAATCATATTTCTAAAATATTATTTTAAAATAATTTTATTTAATTAAATTTAATTAAGATTAATTAAAAATTAATTTGTATATACCAAGAATTTATTTCAATGTAGTACATCTCAGAAAATGTGGCGTTTAAATTTTTTAATAAATAAATAAATGATAATAACAAAATTATAATTAATAATACTAATAAATAAGATAATTATAATTAAAAATAATAATCAAAAAGATTTTAAATATTTTCAGAATTTAAATAAAATATTTTCATAGATTCAATGCTTTATATATTTGGTATATTAAAAAAAATGAATAATTAATATTTATTTAAAATATAAAGGAATTATAAATTAAAAAAAGGATAATTGATCATATAAAAATATTTAATTATGAAAGTAATAATTTTATATCATTTGAATTAACAGGAATCAATGAAAGAGTTTTTAAAATTATTATAAACTTATTAAATATCACTTATATATCGAAATATTAATAAAATATTATTGTAACAAATCCTTTATATATTTGAAAATCCAGATTATATACTAAATAAATAAATATAATAAATACGATTTATTTCAGAAAGTTTTTTTTCTTTTTCTTTTTTATTAATATTTATTTTATTTTTTTAATTAATATATAACACTTATATTTAAATAAAATTTTATATATTGTTTTATTTTATTAGCAACTGAATTTATATTACAATAAAAAATAAATGCTTTTTTAAGATATATTTTTATAAAATATTATTTTTTTAATAATTTTCATTAATATTGATATTAATAAATTTTGAAGTAAATAATATTGATATGACGTTAAATTACAATTTTTACAAGTCATTTCTCAATATGTACTACTCTTTTAAAATTTATAAATTTAAATACATTTTTTTAAAAAAGTGGTTAAAATGAAAACATAAATGAATATATTATTGCTTACATTTACGATTTTTATGAATATATAATTAAATATATAACAGGTTAAATTATTAAATATATTAATATATTATTAAAAACAAAAAAATAAATATGAATATTTTTTTAAATATATATGTAAATATGAAAAGTATATAAGTTTTTGCCACTATTTTTAACTTTAAAAGTCATTTTAATTCAAAAAAAAATTTTTTTTTAAATTTAAATAAAAAAAGACAAATCAAAAATAAAAATAAAAAATTTGAATTAAATAAATATATTTAAACACTATTAAACGTAGGATTAATCACTACTACATTAACATAATTAAATGGATACTATTTAATAAATATATTTAAATATTTAAAGAATATCAGCATTCATTTGATATTCTTTTATTTGAAATAAAAGAATTTATTTTAAAAAATTAAAAAAAAAAAGAAAAGAAAAAAATAATAACTAATTAAAAATATTAAAAAAAATAATTATTTGTTTTTCATTATATTACTTTCATTTTTAAATAAATAATTGGAATTACTATTAGTTGGTATATGTTTTTTTTTTTTTAATATTCAATATAAGGGTTATATTATAATATTGTATGAATATATACTGTCTTTATATCTTAATAGGTTTAATTTAAATTAATTGAAATTCAATTAATAAGTAAAAAAAAAAAAATCCTTCCACTAATAGAAAATAAAAAATTAATTAAAAAAAAAAAAGTTTAATTAATAATTTTTTAAAATAAAACAAAATCAAGAATAATAAAAATAGTTTTATCTTTAAAAGTTACATATCAATTAAATTATAAAAAAAAATACTAAATAATATATATTAAAGTTTAAGTTAATTGCTTTAATTAAATCGAATTAAATAATAATACATTGTAATAATATTATAATTGAAATTTATTTCCTACTTAGAGAAAATTTTTTTATGATCTGTTACGTCTGTATGTTACTTTTTTCCGATTAATCCAATAAAAAAAAAATTTAATAATATAATATTGTATGATATTGTATTAACTATTAAAATTATATTCCATATTTATTAAAAAAAAAATTTCTTTTGTTTTAAATATATTTTAAATATATAAATATAATAATTATTTATTATTTATAACATATATTTTATAAAATCTTTTTTATTTAAATTTTTTGCTAATTATTTAGTTTTTATTATTTACTTATTTAATACTATAATTTTTTTAATTACAAATTAATTTAAATAATTTATTTAAATATAAATATTTTTATGTATTTTAACTTTATTACTTTTTTTTTTTCTTTTTTTAAATATTTTTAATTTTAATATAAATATTACATCTTTGTTTTATTTTGTTAATAATTTTTTTAGAAGAAATAATAATAATATATATCATAATACCATAGTTATTTCATATAATTTTCATCATATTTTTATTCTATTATGTTATTTTTATTTTTTGTAAAATTTTATCTTTAATGGTATAATATTATTTATATTAATATTTTTATATATTTTTTATCTATTCTTATCTCTAATATATCTATAATGTATCTATCATTTTTTTATAATGTAATTAGTTGATATATTTATAATAATTTTAAATATAAATAAAACAATGGAAGTGTATTTTCCTCTGAGTTTTTAATAATTATTTATATTTATATGTAATAATATTTTTCGTCTTAACAATAATTTCCTTTTAGGGAATGGATGTATTATTTATACCAGAAATAATAATAGTTCCTTTAAAATCTATGACTTCGACTTAGATTGTGAAGATTTACATAATTTTTTTTTTCTTTTTTTTTTTTTTTTTTTTTTTTTGACTATATTAAACTATTTTTATTCTTGGTTTGTATTGATTAATAATAAATAATAAAAATTTATTCTTGATGACAATAAAAAATAATCATTTGAATACTTTCAGATATTTTGTCGTTAAGGAACTTAAGCTTTAAATAAATATAATACATTAATGAAAAACAAAGAACATTTGAAAGAATTTCTTTTAAATAAAGTTCAAAGTTTTCTATTCTATATAAATAATATTTAACTTTTTGTTTAACTAAAATTGTATCCGTATTTACTAGTTAAAGATAGTCTTTTTAAATGACACTATTATAACATAAAAACTCTATAGTTTTAAATAGCTTGATTAAATTAATTTATAAAAATTTTATTACATTTTACTTTTTAATTTTTTTTTTGTTCAAAATATTAAATAATATAATTTTTTTTTTACAAAAAAAAAAAATAATTATTTTTAATTTATTAATTTCATATATAATAGTTGCAGTATGATTTTTACATTCTATAAAATAAATGATAAAGCTCTGTTCGAATAATCTCTTTTAGGGAGAAATTTTATTAATAATTTATGTTATTATAATATTAATATAAATAAATGTTGGAAAAAAAGACAAAAAGCAAAGAATAAATATAAAGAAAAGTATTCTAGTTTATAATTAAAGAGTATAATATATATATAATACTCTTTAATTATAAACTATTTTAAAATAATAAGAATTAATTATTTAGTTGAATGTTATGAAAATTATGATATTAGTAATAAAAGATTTATAATAATCATAATTATAACATATAAAAGTATATAAAAATATATAAAAATATATAAAAATATAATAAAATAAAATAAAATAAAAATAAAATATAAATTATTATAATTACATAAAGTTTATGTTATAAATTTTATGTTTACATTAATTTTATGTGTTTGTATAGAATTTATGATATTCTTTTCTAAAATTTTCATTTCTGAAAGTTGCATTTCGTAATTTTTTTTAGAAGTTAATAAATAAATAGATTAATAACAAAACAAATAAATAATATATAAAATTTTAAAAAAATAACTAAATAACTAAATAAAAATAAATAATACAATAAATATATAGATATAAAAATATATATGTAGTGCATCTCAAAAAATTTCATTTCGGAATATTCGTTAAAAAAAAATTAACAAATAGATAAATAAATAATAAAATAAATAAATAATAAAATAAATAAATAATAAAATAAATAAATAATAAAATAAATAAATAATGAAATAAATAAATAATAAAATAAATAAATAATAAAATAAATAAATAATAAAATAAATAAATAATAAAATAAATAAATAATAAAATAAATAAATAATAAAATAAATAAATAATAAAATAAATAAATAATAAAATAAATAAATAATAAAATAAATAAATAATAAAATAAATAAATAATAAAATAAATAAATAATAAATTTGTTAAAATATTTAAGAAAATAAAAAATTTAAAAATAATAAATAATTAAGGAGGTACAAATATTCATTAGAATTAAAGCTTTAAAAAAAAAAATATTTTATCATACATTTTAATTGTTTTATAATATTTCAATAAATATATATAATTAATAATAAATTTATATATATATATATAAATAAGTATTAATATTTTAAAAGATGTAAAGGAAAATAATTTAAAATATAACTATTAAAATTAAAAATAATTAAAAAATAATTATTATAAAGATTAAAAAATAATATCTAAATAATTGATCATTTTACACCTTTTAAGTCCTTGCCCAGTATTTTAAAAAAAATCTTAAATTACTAATAAATTTTTTTAATAAAGGAAATATTTATAAATAATCCATTAAAAAAAAAAAAAAAAAAAAAAAAAGATGAGGACATCATAAAAAAAGGGAGTTAAAAGTAGCACAAAGTTAGGATGATTTTAGGTGGTATCTATATTTTATATTTTATATTTTTTATTTAATATTTTATATTTTATATTTTATTTTTTTTATTCTTTTATTATTTATTTATTTATTTTATTATTTATTTATCTATTTATTAAAATTTTCTGAAATGAAACTATTCCGAAATGAAACTTTTGCGAAATGACACACACTTAATAATTAAATAGATATTTTTTATTTTATATGTTTTTATTTATTGGAAAAAAAATAACTATTAATTTTAATTTTATTTTATTTATTTATTTATTATAGTTTTATTTATTTACTTTATTTATTTATTTAAATTATATATGTTATTTATTTGTTTCATTATTAATTTATCTATTTAATAATTTTTAAAAAAAATTTTGCTATATTAAAATTAAACTTTTCCGAGATGACATTTTTCGAAATGACCACAAAATATTTTGCGAATGCAACTTTCCTAAATGAAATTTTTCGAAATGCCTCTCACTTTCCTGAATGCAACTTTCCGAAATGAAAATTTTCGCACTATTTGATACAAAACGAATATGTATAGTAACATATTCATATATTTAATAATAATTATTAAATATTAAATTTATATCTTTTTGTCTATAATAATTTCTAAAATATATTCTTATTCATATATTATATTATTTTAATATTCATATATATTATAAACTATTATTAAATATATTAAATAATTATTATATACCTATATATTATATATATTATATAATATTCTTATATATAACTTAATTATTCTTATTTATCTTGAAGTATATATTAAATATGCATAATTATTTTATATATTATAATATGAGATAATTTAATTACTTATTAAATTATAATTAAATATATATAATTGATATTATTTATTATATAATTATTATATTCTTATATATTATTACTTTATATTTATTTATATGATTAAACTATAATTTTTGTATGTAAATAATCCTAATCCTATTAATAATCATCCTTCATGTGAATTATTGGACGGAGGTTGATTTGGTTATTTTCTAGGATAGTAAATATTAATATTAATATTAATAAAAAGACTAGTAAAAATTAATAGCACATAAAAGTCCAGTATACCTTATTTTATATCACGTTACATTAAATCACAATATAAATCAGTTGATATGCGGGACTTTTATGTGCAATAATTTATAAGCAGTGGGTTTTAAATAATGGTAGTTTAGTAAATTTTATTAATAAAATTATAAATTCGTACAATTAAAATAATAATTCTAATTCCTAAAAATTTACAAGCGAGTTCTCTATTTCTAATATAAATAATTTAATTTATAAGAAATAGGTAATATATTAATTATATATTCTAATATATAGAACTATATAAATTTTATATGAAATAAAGTATTATAATTATTATAATTATAATAATACATATTGAAATAAAATAAAATAAAATAATTATTATCAAAAAGATATAAATTTAATATTTAATAATTATTATTAAATATACAAATATGTTACTACACATATTTGTTTTATATCACAGTGATAATTAATCAAATGATTAATTAATGATTTATTAATTTATTTTTATGTAATTATTAGCAAAATAATTTATTAATAATTAAAGTTTTTTATTTTCATATTACAATTTAAACGATATTTGAATTTATATATATATTTTTTTTATTTTTATTTTTATTTTTTTTTTTTTTTTGTAATTTTTTTTATTTTATAGTTTTTGTAAAAACAGAATATTGAAAATATATTTAATAATTTAGATAATGATTTATTCTTTTTTAAAATTTTTATTTTTATTTATTTATTTTTCCTATTTTACTAATTTTAATTTTACATTTTAAAAAATTTGTGAAACAGTTTCAAAATAATAATTTTTATTTTCTAATTATATTTAATAATTTCATTTAAGCAATAAATTATTAATTTAAATTTTTTTTTTTATAATCGATTAATTAGTATAACTTTGAAGATGAGAATGTTTTAAAATAGATAGATGTTGAGATGATGTATAATCAATACGATTATATTGCCATCATTGATACTATACCTGATTCATATATCTATCTTACAAATCCTTGTAATGCTAAAATTATAATAGAAATATCTAATAGGTAAATGATTTTTTTTTTAACTAATTTTAAAAAAGTTAAAAACTATGAAATTTTTAAATAAAAATTTTTTTTTATTTATTTATTATATATTAAAAATTAAAAAAATATTTTTATGATTTTATATTATTTATTATAATAAATAGTATAATTTTAAATATTTTTTTTATTTATTTATAAAATTATATTATTTTGGATTTGATTTATTTGTTATTGATGAAAACAAATATAATTATTTATATAAATTTGGAAAAGCGTTTATGGAAAATGAAAATGTCGTTGTTGTAGAAAATAATCTGTTTGAAACCTATTTTACTTGTGAATGTTTATTCCAATATATTACTTAATTGGAATAGTTGGTTATGCTCCACCTACTTGGTTACATGAAGAACATAATGAAGTTAATGATGAAATTGCTTTTATTAATCATTCATACCATGATGAATCTATTATTCTTCTTAATTTAGGAAATATTGGTATTAACTTTACTAAATTACCTTATGGATATAGTGGTCCATTAACCTTGCTACTTATCAAACAATTTTAATATTACCTTATCAGGTTTCTATTATTAAAATGATGGAAAACTTCAGATATGGTGTCGTTATGATTTTTTTCAAAAAAATTTAAATAATATTGAAAATGGTATTGCAAACTATTTTGACTTTAACAATAATGAATTTAAAGATAATTTGTTTATTTCGATAAATGGGAATATTTACCATTGAATATTGAGAATACAGATTTTGATGATAAAAAAAGACAAGTTAAGGAATACATGGAAAATATGAAAAAAAAGTTTTAGTATTATGGACTGAAGCTTTAGATCTTATTCCTTCTGAAAATATGATAGTTAATGATAAACCATTATGTAAGAACAATTACCTCAATAACTTTAATACTACTACAGATTTTCAATTTTGAAAAATAAAATTTAACTTCGAATTTCCATATTATAAAAAAAAAGTAAAAATAATATAATCAATATTACTTTATATTGAATGGAACATAATTTTTAAAAATTTAAATCAAATATTTAATAACATAGGATACTATTATTAAATTTTATATAGCAATATTACATAAATGAAAATGAAATGTTAACTAAAAAAAATTTTTTTATTTATATTTCATATTTTTTGTGCTATTAATTTTTATTTAATTTTTATCTATACAATTCAAATAATTAAATTTTATTTTAAAAATTATCTTTTTTTTTTTTATAATTATTATTACTATTAATATTTCAAAAAGTTTAAAAAAGTTTTTCGTTAATTTCTTTATTTGTAAATATTAAAAAACTTTTATTTCGTTTTTACTTTTATCTTTATAATTATAACTTATAATAAGATAAAACAAGCATAATACTCAAAAGTCAAAGACATTTCAATAATCTTAACTTTCATATTATTATTATTATTATGATGATGATGATGATGATGATTATGGTTACTATAATGATGAAAGTATTTTCATTAAATTTTTAGTTGATTTATAATAATATTTAATGCATTTTATTATACAAATGGAAATATAAATGTATCTAAATTGAAAAGAAATAAAAATCAAGATTATTTAATATTATTCTAAAATTAATTCCTCTTCAAATTATAATTACTATTTTCTTTTGGCATTAATTATGTAATTAATGTCATGAGATAATGTTTATAATGTTAGGGGGTATCTCATATATATTTCAGCATGTTTTTTGGTATTAGTTTCTAGGAAAAAATAATATAATAAAATGCAAAGCAAAAAAAAAAAAAAAAAAAAAAAAAAAAAAAAAATATTTAATTTAAATAATTTTTTTTTTTTTTTTTTTTTTTTTTTTTTTTTTTTTTTTTTATTTTTATTAATATTATCCATTAAATAATTTATTTAATAAAAAGATATATTCTCTTTTCAATAAAAACTACGTTTTTAGAATTATATGAAAAAAAAGTAGTTAAGTACATATTATAAGTACTATTATCAGAAAATAAAACTTTAACTTTAGATAATATAATTAATCGGTTGATGGTTAGATTTATAATTGCTATAGAAATAACAATTAGATTTTTTTTTTTTTTTTTTTTTTTTTTAATCAACATTAATAATTATAATTAAGAACATAAACCTATTTTTTTTTTTTTTTTTTTTTTTTTTAATAATGCTCATATTAATGAAATATTTTAAACTCAACAATAATAATTACATATATATTTGGTGTTTAATTAAAAAATATATTGAAATAATTGTATTTTTACATATATAGATATGAATTTTTTTATATATATTAAACAACGCAATCCCCACGATCAGAAACTATTTTATAACCAGCATATTTTACACGTCTATTAAGACATCCGCGACATTCAGCAGCTTCCTCCCCAGTACAAATTTTATTATCATATAGATCATACTTCTTTCTCACTTTAACCGGAGAAAGATTTGGCATTACTACATTACAACCATTTTGAAGACCTAATTCTCTACCATTTGGAGTTACTGTCCCTAGTGCTGTGGTTGCTGGTAGTAATACTTTTGGAAACATTAAACGAATTATATTTAAAAGTCGTAAGGTAAGTTCGACTGTACCACTTTTATGATTAGCAAACATGGTGTTATGATGGGGTATAAATGGTCCAATACCAATCATATGAGGTTGAAGTAACTGTAAAAATCTTAGATCTCTGATAAGATGTTCAGTTGTTTGATATGGAGCTCCAACCATAAATCCTGCACCAACTTGATAACCTAGTTCTTTTAAATTAAATAAGCATTGCTTACGGTTTGTAAGACTCATTTTATCGGGATGCAAGTTGTCATAAAGTGTTGGATCAGCTGCTTCATGACGAAGTAAATATCGATCGGCACCGGCTTCTTTTAAACGTTTATAACTATTATATGAACGTTCACCAAATGAAAGAGTAATAGCACAATCTGGATATTTTTCACGTATTTCTTTTATAATTGAACATAAAAATCTATCAGTTAGAAATCCATCTTCACCACTTTGCATTACAAATGTACGAAAACCCAAATTATAACCAGTTTTGCAACAATTTAATATTTCTTCCCGACTGAGTCGGTAACGTTCAGCCTTCGAATTACTTCTTCGAATACCACAATAATAACAATCATTTTTACAATATGATGAAATCTCAATTAAACCACGAATAAAAACTTTTTTACCATAATATTTTTGTCTAGTTTCATCAGCATATTTTTTTAATAGTTTAGCTGTTTCTGTATTTTTCATTTCAATGAGGGTTTTAAGTTCATTATCAGATATATTATTTTCTCGATTTAATTTTTCCACTATTTCTGTTATTTTTTATGAAATCAAAATAAATTAAAAATAAATGTGATAAAATAAAATAATACATAATGATAAAAAATTAAATAAAATTCATTGATTAAGTATTATTAATTTTTATATTTATTATAATAATAATATATTGTTAATATTATAATTTACTAATTTTTTTCTTTTTTTTTTTCTTTTTTAAATATAAATATTATATATTTATAATTTGATATGTTTATTGTAATGCTCATTTTATTAAAAAATGAAAATACTTACTATTATATATGTTATTATTTGATTTGACTTTTTGAATGATTGAATAATGAAATTTCTGATCTTTATTAATAGATATATTTGAAACTATTTTATTATTAATTATATTGGTATTATGAAATAAATTATTTTTAAGATTTATTATTGGACATATAGAACATTTTGAATGATAAATATTATTTAATTTAGTTAGCAACATTGTACTTTCTAATATGTATTATTTCATTTATATAAAATTTTTTATATTTTAATATAATCTATTTTATTATAGATTATTTCTTTTTTTATTTTTCTTATTTTCTTATATTATTATTTAATGATTTTATATATATATATATATATTTTGAACTTTTTGAAAATATTAAGTATTTATATATTTTTCCCCACAAATTTAGAATTTTTTTATATAATAACTGATATTATTTAATCTTTGTCCATTTAATTTAATTTGTTTTATTATATAAATTATCCATAAATACTAAATTAATAAATAAATAAATAAATAAATAAATAAATAAATAAATAAATAAATAAATAAATAAATAAATAAATAAATAATAAATAAATAAATAAATAAATAAAATATAAATAAATAAATAAATAAATAAATAAATAAATATGAAATTTTCAATATTTATATTTTTTTCCCCACGAATTTAAAAATTTTTTGTTTGGTTGTTGATATTATTTAATCTTTGTCCATTTAATTTAATTTATTTGTAAATTATACATAATAAATAATAAAAAATAAAAAAAAATAATAAAAATAATTATATATATATATAAATAAATTTATTAAATGAATAGATAAATAAAATTTTAAATATTATTAACCAATCAATTTAATATATTTTTCTTTTTCTTTTAAATAATAATTAAAACAAAATATATATATTCATAATGCTTTTAACCGTGGCAACCTAACAAATGATACTGTTAATAGTAATAATGATAATAGCAACAATAATGATAGTAATAGTATTAATAGTAAAAGTAATAATAGTTATAGTAATATTAGTAATAGTATTAATAGTAATAGTAATAATAGTTATAGTAATATTAGTAATAGTAATATTAGTAATGTTTGTAATAGTATTGAAAATAATGTATATGTTGATTCTAGTGTGTGTGAAAAAGTGTTTAATTTCCTTCTTGGAGGAAGAAGTATTAATAACAGTACAAGGGAATGGAAGGATCTATTTAAGTGCCAGATGAAATCAGGTGCTTATTCTGATACTCCATTCTTGGTGGTTACTGCGGCTCTTCTTCAATCGATTATACCTATTGCTATTGGCCAGCAATGGTCTTTGTTCAAAGGTTCAAATCGAATCGTACTACTACTACCAAGAGCGTCAATGCTGAAGAAACAGTAAGACAAGCCAATGAAGATCATAATTTCGTATCTTAAAATTATGATTATCATTGTGAAGTCAAAATTAATTATTATACTTCAGTATAATAATGCCCTTGTGAAGTCTTACAGATATTAATTAAATGAAACTAGAATATTTTATACCATTATTTTATTTTATTTTATTTTATTTTGTGTTTTTTTTTGTTTTATATATTTTTTTATCTTTTTTTTTTTTTTTTTTTTTTTTTTTTTTTTTTTTTTTCTTTTTATTACATGTATTTTTTCAAGTATTAATTAATAAAGATGAAACAAGTTTGCTGACGTTAAAAAAAAAATTTAGAAATTCTATATATAAAATTTTAAAATTCTGAAATTTTATATATAAATTTTAATTTCTTGAATATTAAAAAAATTAATTTAATTTTATATAAAATCAATATACCATATGTCTTCAATAATCTAATAAGTACAAAATTTTAAATATACGTAGATAACTCTATATTTTAAAATATATGGATTAAGATGTTTTTATTTTATTTTATTTTATTTTTTTTATACGTATTAATATAAATTCACTGTAAATTTTTATCTTTTTTATAATATTAAATATTAAAATAGAATTATTTATTGTATTATATGTTTAAAAATTTTTTACATATTTTATGAAATAAATAATTTTAAATTTTAATATTTATTTTAATTCAGGAAATTTGATCTTAGAAAGATAAAAGTTTAAATTATTAAATTATTTGTAATATTAAATACAAAAATATTTTTTTTTATAACTATTTCTTTGTTTTGGTAGATAAATATGAATTTAAGAAGGATAACATATTAGTAAGTGAAATGGTTAATTAATTTATTATAACTACTTCAAATAAAATTAATAAAAATATAAAAATTCTTATTCCCTCTAAAGTTAAAAAGACTAGTATTTCATTGTCATTGCTCTTTAAGCGTTAAAAAAAAAAACAAAATATTAAATAAAAGTTTTAAATTTACATTAAAAGCATTTTCTAATATTTATACAAATTTATCTCTATAAATGTAATATATTTAGACACTTAATATCATTGTAATTTAAAAAAATTTTTATTGCTTATAAGAATAATTTACTTATAATAATCTAAGTATTATTTTTAATATGATTTCTTTTTTTTTTTTTTTTTTTTTTTTTTTTAATCAAATATTTTTTTTGCCATCATAAAATTAATATTAATTGTAATATTATAATAATATTTTGAAAAAAAATTTTTTTTTTTCTCTATATTTTTCAATTATTTTCTTTTTTATTTATTAATCAATATATAATAAATGCTTATAAAGTTTATAAAACAAAAAAAATCATATTTATTCCTTATTTAGAATTTTTTTTTTTTTATTATTATTTTTTAGTTTTATAGTAAAAAGTAAAAAATTTCATTGATTTATGTGGTAATAAATGAAAAATGATAAATATATTAATATATAAATTTTTATTAAATTAAAAACTTTAAAAATGATGGGTGCCAAATTAAAAAAAAAAATAAAAAAAAAAAAAAAATAAAAAAATTTTAATTTTAATTTAAAAATAAAATAACTAAACAATTAAAGAGGTTAAGAAATTTAAAAATATCAATAATATTTTAAATATTATAAAATATTATTAATATATAAAATTTAAATTTAAGTTAACAAAAGATAGATCGAATAAATTTGATCAAATCAAAATTTAACTATTCCATAATCCATTATTAATAAATCAATAATTATTAATAATTTATTCATTTTATTTATTTATTTTTAAAAAAATATATATACATTTTTTTAAATATAAAAATAAGCATATTTCTTAGTATTTTTTTTTTTTTTTTATCATTATTATTATTTTTCAGTTTTAATTTAAAATTTCAAAAATTTTATTTTAATAAAAAAAAATTATAAAATATTTTTATATAAATAATAAAATATATAGCACAGATATTTAAAAATACAATACAATATTAATGTAAATTGATTTCTTGAAAAGAATTTTTTTTTTAAAAAAAAAAGTATAAATAATAATTAAAAAAATAAATATAAATTACTAATTTCTTTCTTTCTTTCTTACTTTTTTTTTTTTTTTTTGTGGTTTTACAATTCATAATTTTTTATTTTATAAATCCAATCTGTGAATGAACGATAATTTAAAACAAATGATAAATAAATAAATAAATAAATAAATAATATATTATTTTTTCAAATATTTAATAATAATAAATAAATAATAATCAAAAATTATATATTTAAATAAATAAATAAATAA
>JACVTC010000100.1:0-62500 GCA_016946835.1 Neocallimastix lanati (nom. inval.) | reverse complement strand
AATTTTTATATCATTTTTATAGTTTAATATTAATGATAAAATGATAATGAATTTATTAATTTTTAATAAAATAAAATTAAATAAAATTAAATAAAATTAAAAAAAATTTTTTTGTAGTAATATTCATTATTATTGAAAATACTCTTAAAGAAAAATGGATAAAAGAGTTGATGAAAAACCTTAAACATGATAGCAATGACTGGATATTTTATTGTTGTGGACCAATAATGGTATTTATTAAAAGTTTAATTGTTGTTGCTCATATTGTAATAATTAATATTTTAAGTTTTACCGGAATTGCACTTATTCTTTTGTCTCATGATGCTTATTTAACTTTTCGATCATTGGTGAAAACTTCTATAATAAGATTAAATCTAAAAATCTTATATACATTTCTATTACTTATTTGTGACATTGCTAATTTTGATCTTTATCTCAGGCAATTATTTCCATTTTATTTTTAGTTTTTACGACGTATTAATTAGAATTTTTAATTGAGATGGATGGATTTTATGAAACTTTTATTGATGTTTTTGATTCTGTCAAAAAATATTTTCATTTAAACTGTCACGTTTATTTTAGTTATCTATTAAAAATTGAAAAAGATGAAGAAGTGAACAAACCATTTGATATTCATTTAATTCAAATTATACTTATATTGTTTTTGCCATTATACGAACCAAGAGTTGGAATTATCGTTCTTACGGTAATGTTACTATTTAAACTTATTTTTTTAATAATTAGACTTTATATCTCATTTTTTATATGAGTAAAGAATTTTTTTACTATATTTTATTATTTCTGTTCTCCATAGTTTATCTTCTTTTTGCAGTCCCTGTATTAGGAATTTTATTCATTCTTATATACGCTGATTATGGATTATGGTTTTTCTGAAGGATATAATTATAATTTCCAAAGTGGATTAATTCTTGTTAGGTATTATTTTTATAAATATGATAAATTATCAAATTTATTAATATTTAATAAAAATTATTCTTGTTTCCCGAAATGTTATAGAAAGTGTGATATCAATTTTCTTTATTCATAATCAATAATTACCAGTATTAAACATTTCTTTTGTGAGACTTCTATAACTTATTATCTAAACAATAAACATAAATATATAAATAATAAAATATAGTTTTATAAAAACAATTTAACAATTTGATATCTCTAAATTGAAAAAACTTAAATATTATTGATATCAAGAAGCTCATATAGCAATCTTTTTTTTTTTTTTTTTTTTTTTTTTAAAGTTACTTTTATCACACCTATAGTTTTAAAGTAAACTATTTTTATTTTAAATATATTTAATTATTATAAATACATTTATTTTATTAAAATTAATAGTAGTACATAATAATTAACACAATATTTAATGGTGATAATGGAGTGACAAATAAGTAATAGTGATAATGAAATAATAAACAATAATTGATGATTAATAATAAAAATAATAATAAATAATAAATATTAAATATTAAATATTAAATATTAAATATTAAATAAATATTAAATGTAATGATTTAATATTATAATTAATTAATGATAAAAATTTAATAATATATAATATAATAAAAAAATTAATTAAAAATATTAATATCAATTATTAAGTTAATAGCAATATTAATGAATTTTTTTTTTTTTTTTTTCAAAAAATATATACTATTTGTATTATAATTAATTACTAAAAATTATATTAATTTTATACCCAAAAATATTTTTTATCATAAATCATAAAATTGATTTTATATCAAAAAGAACCAATGAAAAAAGTTATTTTTTATTATATTAATTATGAAAGTTTATTTAAATTTTTTTTTTTAAAAATTTTTTTTGTTGTTGTAAATATTTTTACTATTATACTTTTAATATTTTAAAATTAATATAAATTCTGAAAGAATAATAAATATTATTAACTTTTTTTTCTATTCTAATTTTTTCTTTTATTCAATGTTTTAAAATTAATAAAAATACTGAAAGTGTAATAAATATTATTAACTTTGTTTTCTTAAATTTTTTTATTATTAATAGTTATATTTTTTTATTATAAATAAATAAATAAATAAATAAATAAATAAATAAATAAATAAATAAATAAATAAATAAAGAATAAAATTTTTTAAAAAAAATATAAACCACTTCATGGTTACTATCAAAGTTTATTTAAGTTTAATCAATATTAATTTCTATTTAAATTATTTAATTTTTCTAATATAATTTTATTAGTGCATAATTATGTAGATTTATGAATCATTTAATAAATAATAAAGGAAACTATATTAATTTAGAAATAAAGTATTATTAACTATGATAATTAATTATGATAAAATAATTAATATTAAACATATACTATTAAAATATATAAAAAAAATATTAAAAGAATAAAAAAAAAAAAAAATAAAATAAAATAAAATAAATAATATTTTATTATATTAATAAATATAGTATTTATAAAAGTAATATGAAATAATTAATATAAATATATATATTATATAATTCCAATCTTTCTGTATTTAATAATGATATAATTAGATCGTTTTCTCTAATGAAAGGCTATATATATATATATTGTTTAAAGAGAAAAAAAAAAAAAAAAACAAAATAAATAAATTAATAATAATTATAAAGTGAAAGAAATATAAAGCAGAAACAAAATATTAATAGAAATAAAATTAAAACTAAAAAAATATCTTTATATATAATTTTCAGAATAATAGAGAATGTTTTTTTATATTATATTTTTTTTAAAAAATAAAAGTAAATTACATAATAAAAATATTTAAGAAGAAATATAAAATACGAAAATAGGATGATAATTAATCATAAATCTGTTAATACATCTGTATTTAATATATATTATAAATATAATTATTATTTATTATTTATTATTTATTATTTATTATTTATTATTTATAATATTTATTTATTATTTATTATATATAATTTTTTTTTAAATATTTATGATTGTTACTATTATTTATTTATTTTTACAAAATTTAATAATTGATTTTATTATTATTAAAGTTAGAATGCATTAATTAAAAAATAGCCAATAAAAAAGTATGTTTTTCAATATTATAGTAATTTAAAAAAAATTTTTATAAAAAAACAATTTTAAATGAGTTAATATTTCTTGTTGAATGTAATGTCTCTTAAATTATAATTTTTTTTTGTTATTGATATACGACTTTTTTCTTTTAAGATCTGATATTCATTTTTTTATTATCAAATTTAAAATTCTTCTCAGTTATTTATTTGCTATAATAATAGAATAGAACTTTGGTTTAGGATTAATAGAAAACCCACACAGAAAATAGTTTTTATTTATATATTCAAATGAGTATTCTTAATTAAAGAAAAAAGAAAAAGAGGAGGTAAAAATATATATATATATATATACATATTTTAATGAATATTAAATTTGAAAATTACAAATTACATAAAATATTATACTAAATGTTATAATATTTTTATAATGTTGATTCATTTTGTAAATTTAAAATACTTTTTAATGAAATATTTTAAATTAGTATTATTATTTTTAAATGATTAATAATAGTTTGTCTATTTGAAATTACTATATATATAATAAAATATATATATATATTTTATTTCTATATCTATAATAATGATACTTGATTCTCATAAATTATTATTTAAAATTCTAATTATTTATTTATTTATTTATATTCAGTTATTTAAAAATTAAAAATTAACTATTTAATAAAATAAAAAAAAAAAAGATATATATAATGATTATTATAATTATTAATGAATAATAAATATTAATATAAAAGTTTAAATAAATATATATAATAAAATATATGTTTCATTATTTGATAGTAATATTTATATAACATTTTTCCTAAATTGTTTTCTACTATATTAACATTAAAAAATATCATATGGAACTTTTTTTTTTTTATTAATAAATAAATTTTTATCTTACTAATAAATTATTATGTAACTTTAAATAATAGAAAAATTGATTAATTAAAAAAAAAAAAATTAATCAATATAAATAATTAATAATAAATTATAAGAAAAAATAATATATTATGTTTTTCATAATATATTAATAATTATTCGTGTGATTCATTTTTTTACTATTATACTAAAAAGTTTTTTATTAGATTTCTAAAAGAAAATGGTTGTGGATAATTTTTATTATTTATTATTATTTATTTATTATTTATTATTATTTATTAATATTTATTTATTATTTATTATTATTTATTTATTATTTATTATTATTTATTTATTAATTATTATTATTTATTTATTTTAAACTTTTTTTTTTTAATTAATTAGTAATAATATATTATTGTAATTATTATTTAACAGTGATTTTATATTAATACTTAATAAAACCAATAATGAGATTATAAAAATGAAACAATATGATCTGGATATATATTTATATTTTATTTTATTTTTTTTTATTTTTATTTTTTTAAAATAAACAATACATGGTTCCAAAATACAAAAAATCTAATAATGGATAACGGAAAAAAATTATTAAATTTTTTTTTTTTTATTTTATTTTTTTTTCTATAATTTTCCTATTGCTAAAAAGTTTAATTCTATTGATATTATATTTAAAGAAGATATTATATATAGTTTCACATATGCTTTAATAAATTTCGAATTTTTTTTATTTTTTAAAGTAATATCTTTAATTTCATAGTAATGTCTTAATACATGAAATAAATATAATAAACATTATTAAAAATATAAAAATATCAAAATATAAATTTATGGGAATATAAAACTCTAACAATAAATAAAATATAAAATTAATATATAGTATAATTGAAGACAAAATCCATTATGTAATTAAGGAATAATATCATAATAAATATAAAAATATATTTACTATATAATAAATAAATAAATAAAATTTAACTACTAATTCATATATTAGAATTATATAAATTATTTCGTACCGTTATTTTACAAAAATATATATGTATATTTTATTTTTAATTATAATAAAATTCTCCATTTTTAAACTTCATAATTATAAATTATGTAAAATAATGTATGAAGTGCAATTATATATTAATAAAACTACATTTAAGGTACAAAAAAAAAAAAAAAAAAAAGAAAATACAGATAGATATGAATTCTTTTTGGTATTATAATGATACATATTAAAAAATAGAGATTAATTACGGACAATTAGAAAATTATAAAATAACTATTAAAAATTTTATATTAATTAATATCTACTATTTATATTTTAAACTGAAACAAAATATTCCTAAATATATATTTTCCTTGTTTTTTATGTTGTAAAATTTAATTAATAATACAGAAATATTCCAATATTATAAAAAATAATATTACATAACATAGAAAAAATTGTTTTAATTTTTATTAAAAAAAAAAAAAAAAAAAAATGATATATGTATATTTATTTAAACATATTTTTAAAAAAGTATAAAAATAATTTGTATGTTTGTTTAATTAAACTTAATTTCTTATAAAGAAATAATAAATGAAAAACCTAATAGCAAATAAAAAGCAAAACAAAAATAAAACAAAAAACAAAACAAAACAAAATAAGAAAAAAAAAATAAAAACATCTTAGCTTTAATAACTAAATTTTTTATAAGTCAGATAAATTGATAATTTTCATTCAATACTAATTAAAATAAGTAAATAATTAAAACTATTTCTGAGATATATAAGCTTTATTTATTAATAACTTTATTATTATTATTTATATAAAATGAAAAAAAGTAAATGATTAATATAATTAATAATTAATATTTATTATTTATTATAGCTGAAGAAAATAAAAATAATTATTTAATTAGTACTTTTAAAAAAATAGATAATTATTTAAAAACTACATAATATTTAATATTATTATATATATATACATTTTTTATTTATATTATTAATATTATTTATGAAAATCAATTTGATTCTAGAATATTATATAAAAACTTTATTTAAATATAATTTTAAACCATATACCTTTTTAAATGATTTTCCAATTAAAGCTTCTGTTTTTTTTTTTTTCCTCCTTTGAAAATTTTTTATATTAATTAATTATAAAATATATATTTTTTTGTTTTATTTCATTTTATTATATATTATATTATAATTAATTTTATTTTATTTATCTTATTATATTACTGGTGTTACAAGCAATTATATCACAATAAAACTGACAAATCATATAGCAAATGTAGTAAATAATGTATAAATTAGTTCAATATTAAAAACAAAAAAAATTCTTTTTTTATATTAAGTGTTAATTAATGGTTATACACCTTAAATTAGTATTAAATATATTAGAATATCATAAACTTTAAATTATAATTAATATTATTTATTTTACTAATTTTTTTAAATGTTGATATAATGATAATATATATACTTTTATAGTTGAAAAATGCATAATTTTGAGTTTAGTGATAATAAAAATATATTTACAATATAACGTGCAATACATTAATGAATTTAGATATTTATGAATATTATTTCAATATGATAATCCTTTTATTATCTAATAAATTAAATGTATGTATTATTCTCTAATTACAAAAATTGACTATAATAATAAACTTTAAATAATATAAAGATTTTTATAAAAAATGAAGGGATGTAAATAATAATAATACTAATAAAATTTTTTTTTAAAAATTTATTTATTATAATTATACTATAATAATAAAAATATTAAAAGAAGTTTTTTAAGATGTTTAATACCTTTATTAATAATATTATTCATTATAATATATAATTGAGTTAACTTAGAATTATATAAAATATAAAACTTTTTGTGTAACAATTCTATTATATTAATTAAATATATGAATATATTATTAAAATTTAATGAATAAAAATGTTGACTTTTTTTTTATGCTATTTTTTTATAAGAATAAAAATGATAAAAAATGATATAAAAAATGAAATTAGAATATATTATTATATTATTATATATTAATAATTAATTATATAAAATGAGCTAGTATTTAATTATATACTTTAATATAGTTATTTTCAAATTACCAATAATAATACTTTAAAAAAATTTTATAAAAGAATTGATAAAAATTAACATATATTAATAATTTATTACTTTTATATATGTATATATATTTTTTATTACATTAAAAAAATAACAATATATTGAATTGTATTTATTTGTAATTTACTTTAACTATAATTATAGTACGACAATAATTTTTAAAATCAAATATATTTTGTATATTTTGTTTTATTAATAATAATTAATGGTAATAACAAGATACTAATTATATTCTTTATAAAAAAAAATAAATTACCTTAATATATTATTATATTAAAATTTAATTTATCAATTAATATATAATAAGTACTAATCCATTATTTTTTAAGATATTTATGTTTGTGTAATATTTATAATTATTTTAATTTATTTTGTGTAATTATAAAAAATTTTGTATGCAAAAGTTTATTCTATATAATATTTTTTATAATTATGTAATATAATATGATATATTGTTAATAATTATAGTTATTAAAATATAAAATAAAAATTTTTAATAAAAAAATATTACAAAAAAAATATAATATATATATATATAAAAAAAAAAAATAATTATAATAAAATAAAAAATAAATAAAAATAAAAAAAAATATATATAAACACATATGTTTTCCTCTAATTAGTTTTTTTTTTTTTTTTTTTAAATAGGATTTATTAAAATATAAAATAATAATAATTATAAAAGTTTTTTTTTTATTTTAAAAAGGAATTATTAAAAGAGAAGAAAAATTGTTAAAAACTAATTATTTCTTTTCAGACTTCTTTTTTAAAAAAAAAAAAAAACTATTGAAATAACAAAGGATAAATAATATAAAAAGGTTTTTTGTATATATACAAGACCAATAAATTTAATTTAAGCTTTTTATCAAAAGTAAATATTTGATAAAATTGAATAAAATTCTATAAATTAAACAGGAATGATTAATATTTTATTTTATTATATAAATATAATTTAATAAAGAAATTTAAATAATTCTTTTGGTATCAAGAAAATACAAAATAAATAAACAATAAAGAAATAATTGTAAATAAAATAAATTCAAAAAAAAAAAAAAAATTTAAACTAAAATAAAAATAATAAATATTAAAAATAAAATAAACAAATAAAGGTATATATGATAAATAATAGTAATTTATATCGAAAGATGAAAATTTTATTAATTAAAAAATTTTTTTTATGTTTTTGTTTAAAAGATTTAATAAATAATATATAAAAAAGTATTAGAAAAAATAAATACATAAAAGTACAAAATAGATTAAAATGTCATACAACTATCAAAATCAAGGACGTACCAGACAAGTTGGTTATAATCAAATGTCTCAAGGTTCTCAGTATGATTATGATTACTCTCCAAATGGTTATTCACCAACTTATAACAATAGTTATGCCTCTAGTAATTATAATAAGTATAGTCCAACAACTATGCAACAACAATATTATTCATCACAGCAAGCAGCACAATATCAACAAAAACAATATAGAGTTCAAAGTCCAAATGGAATGGGAATGAATCCTACTACTATGCTTTACAATGTTAATCCAGATGCTGCAATGGCTTATCGTCAAAGAAAGATGCAACAAGCTGCTGAAAGAAAATATCAAAAACTTTGCCGCTTAACTAATCGTTTAAGAGATCAACTTCGTTTACAAACAATTCCAGTATCAAAAGCTGCTAACTCGTGAGTAAAGAATTTTTTATAAATTAATAAAGAAGTAAATTTAAATATATTTTCAATAATGAAAAAATACTAATTATTATATTGATAATAATAAAATAGACTTGTAAACTATACTGTTAGTGTAAAGGACCCACTTCTTCCATCTGTTTGGGGCCCAATTGAGAAACGTGATAACCCATATGCCGCTACTAAAAGTTCATGTACTTGTAACATTTTATAATCAAGCATAAAACAAGATATTTTTATCATTTTTTCTTTTACTTTTTTATATAATAGTATTTTTTATAAACTTAATTTTATAAAACCTAATAAATAAATTATCATCCTTTTATTTCAAAAACAAATTAACGTAAACAAAAAAAAAAAAAAAAAAAAACAAAAACAAAAATAGAAGCAATAAGCAAATAAATAAAAAATAATATCCTAGATAAATATATTATAAATTTTTAATAGTATATATAATAAAAAGTTTATATATATTATTATTAAAAAAAAATAAAAGAAATTTTTAAAAAATATATAAGGATAAATATATTTTTTGTTTTTAGAATTAAAATGATGGTAATTTAGTAATTTATACTTTCTAATATTCAAAGCGTAGAAAAAAAATAATTTTTTTTTTAAAAAAAAAAGAAATAAACATACATCCTTTACGATTATGCTATATAATATAGATTTATAATTATTTTTTAAAAAAAATAAATTCATTTTTAAAAAATTAAAAATTATTAAAAAAAAAAACATAAAGCAAAAAAAAATATATATATAAACTTTAATTATAAAAAGTAAATAGAAATATATTTATACATATATTTCTTTTATCTTTTGTTTTATTGACAAAAGAAAAAAAAAAAAAAAAAAAAAAAAAAAAAAAAAAAAAGAAAAAAAAAAAAAGAAAAATTAAAAATTATAAAATATAAAATATAAATAAAAGAAATATTTTTTAAAAATAAAAAAAAAAAAAAAAAAGGCTGATATAAAAAGCTTAAACTTTTATTATTTATCACAAATTTAAAGTATAAATATATATATTTATTTTTATTTTTATTTAATAGTATAGCAATATAAAAAAAAATAATAATGAAATAAAAAAATTAGATCATATTCATTGTAAAGCAAAACTAAAATTAAAAATAAAAAGGAAGCCAAAAAATATATATATATATAAAAATAAATAAAAAAAAAAAATTACTAATAGTACAGTAATATAAGTATAAATATTATTAACTATTAATTTATATTAATTTATTGTTATTTGTTTATGTTTATGTAATGTTTTTTTTTTTTTTTTTTTTTTTTTTTTTTTTTTTTTAAAAAATTAAGGTTGAATATTATTATGAATATAAATTATATTTTAAAAATTTTTTTTTTTTGTGAATGTATTATTAATTTTAGCGGTCACAATACTATCTATTTTTAAAATGTTACTTCTTTGTTTTATTATTTTAGATTTAAATAGTGATCATGTTACTATAAATAGTATACATCAAACAAATTTCATTTAACTTTTGAACTTATTCTTATTACATTAATTAACATATGTTTTTTTCCTATTTATTATTTTTTAATTTACTTAAAAATGAAATGACTTTTGGAATTAATAAGTGTGCTACTCTTGTTATAAAACACTTAACTTTGTTAAACCAATAAATTACGAAGATCCATCTTACTTTATTTTGTAACAATTTTTCTTCTCTTTTAATAATTCCTTTTTAAAATAAAAAAAAACTTTTATAATTATTATTATTTTATATTTTAATAAATCCTTTCTTTACTGGTAGTAACAAATTACCTAAAACTAACAACTATACTTATCTTGGTATTCCTTTTGATGAATCTTTATCATTGCCTGTAAAGAACTGGAAAATTACAGAAATAAATCTTTACCTTTTCTAGATGATCTCTTTTTGAAGTTTGAAATGATAATTGAACAAAAATCCTTGAATGTTTCTTTAGATTCAGAAAAGGACTATGATAATAATATTTATTACTTTATATTGAGTGCTCTTCTTGGAGGGCGTTCAATATATGAAAAAAATTAAACTTAATGATGGGGAACAAAGACAATTAGTTGACAAATTTTTTAAACAAAGTTTAACTTCGTCGATTGTTCCGTATTTTGTGGGGATTGCGGAGTTTCTAACAAACGTAATACTATTAATTTGTCGATCTTTTAGATTGATGATAAATTGGTAATCCGTTGAATCTATTGAATCTACCACTGCCGAGAGCGTTGACGTCGAAATGATAAGACATGGATTTTCACCTGTGAATTTAAAATGAAACATTTTATGGATATTTTTTTTTTTGAAAAATTTTTTGAAATTACCAATTATTATCCAATATCAAATAGTAATGTAGGCACTGTTGTCACAAATATGAATAAATGTAGAATCAAGTAATAGTAGTAACGAAGTATATAATACTAATAATAAATATAATAACAGTAATAGTGTTATTAATAATAGTAATAGTACTGATGATAGTGATAATAAGAATATTAATATTAATGATAATGGAAATAATAGTATCGTTATTAATAATGTAATGAATAGGTCAGTTGGAAAGAATTGTTTTATTATTAGTAATTTTCTGAATAATGAGAATGTAAATATATAAATATATATATGACGTGGTACCGATTATATAACTTCCATTTTGGTGGAAGAGATGCATACATTATTGATTTGAATTATAAAAAAGGAATGGGATATTTTATTTAATTACTAAATCATTTCTGGTAATTATTCTAAAATGCCATTTGGCTCTATTTACAGAAATTATGCCTAGAGCTAGTATTTGACAAAGATTGCAATTCTGACGATATATACCCAAACTAGTCAGGAGTGTCAACTCTAAAAATGTAGTATGGCAGTCCAGTAGGGCCAATTCCTCTGAAGGAAAAGACCATATTTTTTTTTTTTTTTTTAGATTGCCAATTCTAACTCCATTTCGGATTAAGAATTCCTTTTAAACAGAAATTTTATAATCTTGGAGATGAAATTGGTTACATATAAACTTTTTTCTGAATTTATTTATACACTTTATTTTGATTATTACTTTTATTTCACATTACTATTTAAAATATTATTATGTTAATTTTGGACGAATAATATTTATTTATTTTTTTTTTTTTTATTAATTGTGCGTATTTATTTATTTATTTATTTTTAATCTTTTAATGAAACAGTAACAAAAACAAAATAAAACAAAAAAAAAAAAAAAAAAAAAAAAAGAGAAAAAGAAAGAGAAATACAAATTTTAAAAGTCTTAAAAAAATGTTTAGTACTAATAAATATTGATAATCAATAAAGAAAAAACTTTTAATATATAAAAAATAGTTTTTTTAATTTCTTTCTTTCTTTTTTTTCTTTCTTTCTTTCTTTCTTTATTAATTAATTTATTAATTTTTTATAATTAATTTTTGGGTTAAATTATATTTATCTTTATTAAGTGTTAGTTTAGTAGATTAAATTGACCTCTCTTCAAAAGGAAGTTAGGAACTGGAGAAGTACTCTGAGAAAAAGCGTACTAAAAATTTTTGGCAATAATAAAGCCAATACTAAACATTGAATACTTAGTAAAGCAGTCCGACAGGGACAATATCCGCCTATGTGAAAGCATATGGAAATGTTGTGACTACTTCAATACTCTTGAGGTGGGGGAAGGGAGGGACTCAAAATAAGGACAATATGTATCGATAATAGAAAAAAAAAAAAAAAAAAAAAAAAAAGTATTTTCATGTTTTATGTATTTATATATATATATTCACTTAATATACTTAATATGGGTCTATTTAAATAATAATAATAATAATAATAATAATAATAATAATAATAATAATAATAATAATAATAATAATAATAATAATAATAATAATAATAATAGTATTATTATTAAAATAGACACTTTTTTTTTTTTTTTTTTTTTTAATAGAAATGAAAAAAAAAATTAAGAGATATATTATACATATAATTCACATTAAAGAAAAATTTAAATGAAACCAATTTTATTTTTAAAAACTTTTATGTTTACATTTAAGTATTTTTTATTTCATTATTTATTTCTATTATCTTTTTTTTTTTTTTATATATATAATAAAAAAAAAAAAAAGTTTGTATTAATTATTGTATTATTTTATTAAATTTTTATTTAATTTTATTACTATTTTATATATAAAAATTCTATTTAATTATACATATATATATTTTATATAGATTTTTTTTTTTTATTTTATTTTTAATTAAATTGTTAAAGGAATAGTACTACTTTTCTTTTTATTATTATTATTATTATTATTATTATTATGATTGCTGTTGTTTGTTTTTAGTTTTCTTGTTTTTTAAAAAAAAAAAAGTGTTAAAATAAATAAATAAATAAATTAAAAAAAGAAAAGTAAGATATAATTATATTTAATTCATATTTATTCAGATTTTTGTTCAGTCTTTTGTTGTGGATTAAGTCTTTCACCCTTTTCATTATAATTCTCAACAACCATATCATTAATACCAAAATCTTCGTTTTGTTGGAAGGTTCTTTCATATTCTTCAATAGTCATGTTTGGATCTGGATCTGGTGCATAAATATTTTGAAGGTAAGAATTAGCTAATGGATCATCTAAAATAAGAGTGAATTCTCTCTTCATTTCCTTAACTTCATCAAGTCTTTGAAGGAAATCAGCAAACTTATGTTTACGTTCTGGAGTAACAGAATCACCTTTAGTGAATGGAGTCTTAGTATCTAATTCATCGTAAATTTGATCAAGTAAACCTTCAATGGTGGTGAAACGTCCACCTAAAGTACCATAGGTTAATTCTAAATTAATTTCTGGAATTTTTAAGGCACAGGTTTCAGACTTTAAAATATCTCTTGATAAATCTTCTTCATCGGTCATCTTTAAGGTAATTTTCTTACCCTTTGGTGCAATAGCACCTCCAGCCTTAACTTCATTACTCTTGTAACCACAGCTATCACAAGTAGTAGCCATAATAACAACTTCCTTAAAGTGTGGAATGTTAAGTAAGTGCATTCTGGTACTACATGGAGCCTTACAGGATGGACAAGTAGCATCAAAGTGCATAACCTCATCAACATCAATGTTAATATCATCCTTCTTTTGTTCTTCTTCCTTTTCAACTTCTGGATTGGCCGCAGCAACAACACCAAGAGCTTCATCTTGTTCTTTTGAACGAACGTAATGTCTAACTTCTAATTGTGGATCAACAGCTGGAGCGTTTAAGTTTTCAAGGAAACTATTACCAGTTGGATCATCAAGAATGAAAGTGAATGGTTCCTTAGCATCACGATAAGCAGTTAATTTATCAATAATAGCTTGAATTTGGTTATACAGATTTTCATCCATATACTTTCTGACTGGTTGCTCTTGAGAAAGACCTTCAATAGCCTTAGTAAGAATTCCTTCAATAGTAGTTAATACACCACGTTGAGCACCAGCTGGAATTTCAAAATCTAATTCATCAATTCTAGCAGTAGCAGTTTCAGCTTTTAATACTTGTCTACTTAAGTCCTTTGAGGTCTTAACTTGACAGGTACAGTGAATACCAGTTTCTGAAATTTCTGAAGCAGATTGAACTTCATTGTTTCTGAAACCACAGTGTGGACATTCAAATGCCATAATAATAACTTCTCTGAAATATGGTATCTTAGTTAATAATAAACGAGTGACGCCATTTTCTCTACAATTCATACAGAGAGATTCAATTTCAGTACAACCTTGGTCTGGGTTGAGTTCCAAAATAATTGGTTCTGGTTGTTGAGTCATTTTTGATATATATGAATATAACTATAACTGAATTGAAATAGATATAATAATAATAATAATAATATATATATATATATATAAAAATATATTAGTATTATTTAAATTTAGATTTTCGTTTTTAATTAAATTTGATCTACTCCATTTAAGTAATATATAATTATATAATTCAACAATAAAATTTTTATTGTTAATATTAGTCAACGTTCAAATTCTTTTGGCACGATTACAATTCGAATTATATCCACTATTATTAATAAATAATTTCAATGATTTAATGAAATCTATCATAATTTTTTCAAATATTTACATTTTTAAATATCTAATAATTAGGAGTTGTTTTAATAATTTATTAAATTAATATGTTTTATTTATGTAATAATTTAATTATTCTTTTTCTTTTTTTATTTGGATACAACATTTTATTAAATTTATTGTTATTTTTTTATTAATTTATACTCTGGTATAATTTTTTTACTTTAAAAGTTCTACTTTTATTCAATTTAAAAAATAAATAAATAAATAAATAAAGTGATTATTACTTAGTTAAAATAAATTATAAAATTAGAATTTAAACTTATTATAATAATTTTTATAATATTTATATAAATTAAATTTATATAATCCTTTTTTCTTTTAAAAGATATTCAAAATAAAAAAAAAATTTATAAACCCTTTTTAAATTTTTTTTTTTTTTTAACAATTAAAAATAATTCAATATATTATAATTGTATTTTAATATATAATATACCTATTATTTTTACATTTAATAGATAATCTTTAAATTTTATTGGCCAAAAAATGTATAATAAAAAAAATAAGTAGAAAAAAATTTTTTTAACATTTTTTTTTATTATTAATTTTATAAGATTGATATTTTTTAGTTTTACTTTAACAACACATTAATAGTTCATATTATTAATTCATAAAATAAATTAAATATATATAAAAAAAAAAAAAAAGATTAAATAAAAGAATTTGTTTAAAAAAATAGAATATTATAATTTTATTTTTACAAAAATCCACTTTCTTTATCGTTTCAAATTTCATATATATATTTTAGTAATTTTTTATTATGCATTAATTATAAACATAATGTGTAATTTTTATTAATACCAAAAAAAAAAAAAAAAAATTAAGGTTTTTATAAATATGATTAAAAAGTAAAATTAAATATTTCATGAGGTTTTTATAAATTTGATTATAATAAATAAAGTTAAATATTTCGTGTAACTTTGTTTTTATTTAAGAAATTTAAAAAAAAAAAATATTATTTTTTATTAAATTTTTATATAGTTTCTTTCAAACCTGTATGATACAAATTTACAAAAATTTTAAAGGATTTACCAATACCATTATAAGGTATTAAAATATATAGGATAAAATATTAACATTTTATCCTATTAATTTTTTTAGAGTTATTTCATATATTATCAATAGATAGAACATTCACAATTATTTTAAGTTTTTTTTTTTTTTTTTTTTGTAAATATAAATTTATATTTATAATATATTATTTTATCATTATATTTTGTAATTAGATAAATAATTACAAAGAAAAAAATATTATTATTTTATGATAGTTTTAATGTTATGTAGTACTTTTTTATAAATATTATATATATTATTTTATTTTTTATCTATGATAGTTTTAATGACAATTTTTTTTTAATTATTATTGGTTTTATCTTTTAATTTTATTATAATATTTTTCTAAAGTATAATCAATCAATATTATTAATAATAATTTACTTTCATATATATTTTCAATATTTTTACTTTTTTAAATATATTTGATTTTTTTTATTTACTATTTATACAATTTTGTGGTTAAATTTGAGAATATTCTCTAATCAAAATTTCATAATATTTTTTCATCTTTGTTAATGTATATAATTTTTGTGAAGTTTTAACTAGTTCTTTATCACAAATTTCACAATAATCCATCATTTCATTAATAATATCTTCTTTATTATCATAGAATTCTTCTAATTTTTCACTATTGATTTCTTTAATGGAATTCATTTTTTCTGTGGTAGTTCGAAGATTTGAAAAACTTTCTTTTCGTGATTTATCATCACTATCAAAACTACTTAAACTTTCTACTTCATTTAAAATATGAATATCCTCATTATCACTAATATCCTCAATTGCATTTTCTTCATTTTTAATATTATTTTTGATCATATATAGAATTTCTGGAAGACCTTCATAATCATCTGTACTTCTTCTCTTAGGTACTTTATAAAGATTATCAATATCGTCATCTCTTTTAGGTCTAAATACAATAGGACTAGAAAGAAAAGTCGATTGTCTTCTTTTTCTAAACATTTTCTTTTGTCTTCTTTTGTAACGTTTATTACTTTCATTAATTGCATTTTTAATTGCTTCATCACGATTTGCTTTAGAGAAATCATCGGCAAAGGTTGCATATAAAATAGCGTTAGGAATTAAGAATAAGAACATGGAAAACTGTGTAATAAATATAAAATTAAATACAATAATGAATAATATAATTAATATATATAACAATATATATATATACATAATTAAAAATATAATATTATAATTTTTTTTTATCAATTTATCTTTTATTATTAAAAATAATATATTAAATATTTATATTATTTTATTTATTTTAATATTAATAAATTACCATAATTCCAAAGAAGGCAACTATTTTTCCTTGAAGCTATAAAATGTATATAGGATATTAATATCATTATGTTTACATTATTACAATTATTATATCAATTAAATTCGAAATGTATGTATATATTAAATGAAATATTAATATTTACAGTAAATGGATAGTAATCACCATAACCAATACAGACCATGGTAACAGCAGCCCACCAGGATGATTCAACGATAGAATGCCTAATATATTTATAAATAATATTAAAATTAATTCCTATACCATTCCCATATTATATTAAATAATCATAATAAATATGTAAATTAATAATTTTTTAAAAGCATACACTGATGCATCTTCAGTTTGTCCCGAAGAATTTACTGAAACCCATTTCTTTAAAAATCAATTGTAGAAATTAATTATATTATTGATTATTTAGTAGAATTATATTTTATAATAATGAAATTAATAATCATGTACTATTAAGAATGAAATTTAATATATACATATATGATTCATTACAATATTTTCTAATTTTTAATTTTTTTTACCTGTTGTTCTGAGTCATATTTAGAACCAAAAATTTCAGCATGGTAATAGATTGGTGAAATAACTAATACACCCAAATAAAATATAGTATAAACATTAAATAAAAATTTACTATTATCCTTTAAACAATTTACAACAATATTAAAATGTTTAGCAAAATCATTTTTCATATGAACAATTCTTAAGAATAAACGAATAATAAGAAATTCACTTAAGATTGTTGGTATCCAATATAAAACCTTATTTCCACGAAAACGAGTTTCCGGGAAAATAAATTCAATATAAAATGCTAATATACCTATTTTTATTAAATAAATATATATATATATTAATTATGAAATTAAAAATGAAAAATATATTCATTATTATTGTATATATATATTATTTTATAATTTAACATTATATCCTTATTTTATAAGTTAAATTTAATTATATTAATATTTATGTATTTAATACATTAAATTATTATATTCCTTACCTAATAAATTAATTATTCCATACCATTTGAAATAACCTTTATAGCGAACAATAAATTTATAAGATTTCCAATCATGATAAAACCTTTTCTTTTTAGGATTTTTATTAGCATTAATTGAATAAAAGGAATAATCATCCTCTTTTCCTTTTTTACCTAATTTATTTTTATTTTTATTTTTATTTTTTTCTTTTTCCTTTATTTGCTTGTATTCCTGTTGGAGAGGATAACAAATTAAATTATAAATCCATTCTATTGTTAAAAAACTATTAAGAATAAAAAGTAAAATATGCCAATTTTTTTCTTGCTTTTTCGTATGATTCCAAATTAATTCTGAATATAATAAATTAGCTATAATAAGAAAGATGATATCAAAAGTGATGAGATAATTCATAAATGCTGCGATGGAAGAATCTTCAGGATTTCTTGCAATTTTTAAAAGCTGAGTTTTAAGAAGATGTATAAATGAATAATTTTCATTATCTAAATCATCATTATAAAAATCATTTTCATTGGTTCCAATATTAAGACCATTCATACTAATACCTCCCGGTACTAACATTCTACTTCCATTCATATTATATGAACTACCCGGTAAATATGGTTTATTGACACCAAGTCTTGCAGGTGAATTTAAACTTAAATTGCTATTATTAGTATTTACCGATGATTTTAAGAGATTTCGTTTACTATGAAAATTATTTCCATCTTTTAAATTTAATAGTGAGGAATTAGGATATATTTGTGATTTTAAATTGGAAGGATTTGGTGAATTTAAATCATTAACATTTTGAAAAATTAATTCCTGGTTAAAAGTACCAGTATATATTGGAATATTAGGAAAATTTTGAAAATTTGGCAAAAGAGGCTGATGTGATGCAATTGGTTTTTTAGTATTATTTATATGTTCTTTATTTTCTTTCATATTTTTATTATGTAATAATATGTATTATTATTATAATTATTACTTTTCAATATTTATAATTGTAAAATGATAAATATATACAAAAATGAAATAATAAAATTTTTTTTTTTTAAATAAAAAAAATAATATATTTTCCCCTTAAAATAATATCATTAATTTTAATATTATAAATTATTGAGATATATTTCCTTTTTATTTATGTGAGTATTTTTTTTTTCTTTTATTTTATTTTGTTTTTTCCTGTTTCGTTTCAATAATAAAGTTATATAAATTGATAGAGACTACTTTTTTAATATATATAATGAAAAATGTCATAAATGATTTTGTAAATATAAAAAAAATAGTATGTATAAGTATATTGAATATATAAAAATTTGAATTAAATGATTAATGGTGTAAAAATAAATTCTTTATATTTATTTTTTTAAAAAAAAAAAAAAATCAAATTCTTTATATTTGATTTTTTTTTTTTTTTTTATTTTTTGTATTTTTATAAAAGAAATAGTATCTATCATAAAACCAGAGTTATATATAATTCTCATAAACACACATTTTAAGTTTTTCAAAGTAGTATATTAAAACCATTTATACTATTATTTCAAATTATGTCATATAAAGTCTTGGTTCATTTAATATTTTCATTTTATTCTATTTTATTTTTTTTTTTTATTTAAAAAAATTAATTTCAATTTTTCATTCTTTATTCTTTAAAAAAAATGTCAATTAATAATTAAAAATAATATTATTATGATTTAAAATTTAATATCTAAAAATTATTTATTATATATATTACAGATTATTATAAGAAATTTTATTTATAAAAATAGAAATTTTTGTGTAAAAAAATAAATGAATCAATCAGTAAATAAATAAATAAAAATAAATACTTCATAATGTTCAAATTAATAATTTCTTTTGGATTCAATTTTATTATTATTATTATTATTATTATTATTATTATTATGTAATAATTATGTAATTATTTTTATTATTAATATTATTATTTTAAATAAAAATTTTTATATTTAATAATTAAATTTTAATATATGAAAATTAAACAGATAAAAAATGAGAATGCATTGGAAAGTAAATTAATAAATAAAAAGCTTATTATTATAATATTCTTCCCTTAATGAATTATTTTAATATTTAAAATTATTTATAATGGGTGAGTTTTCTTAAATATATTTTTATTACTTTATTATGTTTTATATATTAAATTTTTAATAAAAATAAATAAACTTTGTTATTATAATTTACTTTTATTATTATTATTATTATTATAATATTATGTATTATTACAGTTTTGATTAAATTTTTTTTGCTGAATACTTAAATTGTATATAAATTAATAGAATAGTAGAAGTATTCAAATTAATCCAAATTAAAATAATAAAAAAGAAATAAAATAAAATAAAAATAAATTTAAATTAAATATTAATAAGGAAAAAAAAAAAAAAAAAAAAAAACTAAACAATATTAGAGATATAATATTTAGAAAAACATTGACTCTATAAATGAATAATTTATAAAACAACTAATTATAGAACTTATAATTACTGAAATAATAAGTTTGTCATATGGATATATAAATTAATTTTATTCATATTTTATTTTAATTATACAAGTTATATACCAATTATATGTATTAAAAATTATAACAAATGACTTTATTCTTTGTTCAAGCATATATGTTTTATATATATCTATCCAATTTAATAATTATATGATATAAATTAATACTTTGAATAAGATTGTAGAAACGTTGTAATTTAATTGATGATAAAAGATGTCATCTAAAAATAATGGTGTTAATATAACCAAACAAACTATTAATGTTTTAACTGTGTTCTTATATAATAGTCGATTATGTTCACAAAATCATATACTTAATTTAGTAAATTTTATTAATTTTTTTATAACATTAATAGCTGTTTACATATTTTATATATATACTATACCAAGTATTCGAGAGAACCATAAAATGAAATATGTAATTACTGATTATATAGTAACTCTATATTATATATTTGAAATTTCAATCAGATATATTTTATATACATTTTATGATATAACTACCTATAATCGAATGAATGAATTTTATAATGAAAAAACTTCATTTTTAAATTTAAGTGAAAGACAGTACCAAATTATTACTATTAAAGAAAACAAGAATAATAATGATATTAAAAAAGTGAAGAAAAAAAAGAAAAACCTTTTGCATATAATTAGATTTTTCTTAAATAAAATGGAGATAATTTGCTTGTTAAGTAATACTTTTTATTTATTTAATTATTTATTATTTATTTATTTATTTATTTATTTATTTTTTTATTTTGATGATAATATTTAATTTTGGATTTTTTATTAAAAATTAATTTAATATTGTTATGAAAATGAAATATTTAACTAAAATTAAAAAATATTATTATTATTATAATAATAATAATAATAATAGCAATAATAATAATAATAATAACAACAATAATAATAACAACAACAACAACAACAGTAATAATAATAATAATAATAATGATAATGATAAAATTATTATTAATAAAATTTTATATTATATAAATATCATAAATCTTTATTATATATATAAGATATTACACCGTTACTTGCTCGACTAATTGTAAATAAAGATATAAATGAAATATATAATGATTCAAAACTTAGTATTATAATTTCAACTTTACAATATACACGAATTATTCGTTTTAGTTATTATATAGTTAACTCAAGACTTTCAAAATTTTGTAAAATAGATATGTTGATTCAGGTATTAAGAAATGCAAAAGAAGGTATTTTGTCTGCGATTTTACTATCATTGTGGTCTATAATATTTTTTTCTGGTCTATTTTTTTTTGCGGAGACATATAAATGTGAATATAATCCTCAATCAGAAGTAAGTTATTACATTATAGATATGAAAGAATAATTAATTAATTATATTTTTATTTGTGATATTATTATTTATTCTTAAATTTTTAGGTTTAATTTTTTTTTTATAATATTAATTGATATATAAAAATATTTTATTCAAAAGAAATTATTTAGATATAATAGCAAAAATGAACTTGAGGAATGTCGAGTGTAAATTTTCTATTATTATTATTAATATTATTATTATTATAATTATTATTATTATTATTACTATTATTATTATTATTATTATTATTATTATTATTATATTTTCTTTTTTTAGTTTTTTAAATACTAATAAAATTTTGAAATTTAATTGAAAATTCTTATAAATAAACTAATTAACATTTATAAACATTGTATAATTATTTATAAATTTATAAATTTAAAAAAATAAATCATAATAATTATATTCAAAATTTAAAAAATAATAAAACTACATAATAATTTATACTAATATAATGAAAAGACATTCAATAATTGATGCATATTGGTGGGCATTAGTGACTATTCAGTGTACAGGATATGGGGACCTCACACCTGCAACTTATATGGGGAAAATTATTAATGGATGTATTGTATTAATTGCTAATATGATCTTTATGATTCCTAGTGCAATTTTAACAATAGAATTTTTAGATTTAATAATACAAAAGAGAAAAAATGAAGTAATAGAAAAGGCAATAATTAAATGTGAAAATAAAATAGAAAAAGTAAGGCAAAGGAATTTTCAGAAAGAATTAAAAAATATTTTTCCATTAGAAAGCATACAAAACAATGCCAATACATTTATAAAATATTATAATTTACATGGCTCTGTTTTTGGTAGTGAAGGGTCTTTTAATAGTAATTCAGATAAAAGTATAAATATAGAAAAACCAAAGAGTGTTATTGGTTTTTTTAAACTCAAAAAAGGAAATTCAATGGGCTATCCGTTTGAGAAAGATCATAATGGTTCAGTTCATAGCAGTAATGAATCATATAAACATATTAAATCATCATCTAATTATATCCATCAAAATCATATTAAATTTAACATTCAGGATGAAAATATAAAATCTATAAATTCAAATATATTAAATAATGATGATAACATAAATAAGAATAACAATAAAATTCTTAAATCTAGTAAAATTATTTTCGATGATCCAACAACTACAATTAAATATGGAGTTGGTAATAAATTTATGAATATTTCAAGAAGAAATAGTAATCCTGAAATATTAAAACTTAATAGAATCATTGAAAATCAAAGATATCTAAATAAAATAACAACAGAATCAAAATCAGGATTTATGAAACCCATAAAAATGGAAGGGTATGACAATTATGACAATGCAAATTCTTCAATAGTAAAGAATCATAAAAATAGTAAAAGGGAAATAGAAGTTGAAGTTAAATTAGGTCAATATAAATATATGTCATTAAGAGAAATTAGTAAAGAGTTATATAAACTATCAATGGATTATTATGCTCAATGTGACGATGAATTTTCTGAAGTAGATGAACAATCAGGTACATTATATCTTTTAATGAAATGCTTTGAAAAGAGTATTAATCAAATTCGAAAATTCAAAGCAAGCTAAAATATGTAATACTTAAATATTTAATATGATACAAAAATCAATTATCATTAATAATATCATAATAATATCATTAAACAGATTTAATTCACATTAATAAATATTATATATAATAATATATATAATATTATTTAGCATATTCTATTACATAAAAATATATTTTTTTTTTTAATTTATGTTTATAATTAGTTATAATTTTATATTTCATCTTAATTAATCAAGCCAATAACTTTTTAAATAATAATTTGATATTAAAATTTAAAGTATTGTATGTTATATTTTATTTTTTTTTTCTGTATAATTTTAATAACTAAAATTTCAATTAAATTTAATTTATTTTTATATATTATAATACATTGTAATATACCATTTATATTCAAGTTATTGTAAAATAAAAAAAAAATTCAAATATTCCAATTTAATCTTATTAAATATACTTTTTTTAAATAACAAATAACATATTAAATTTTTATATTTATTTTTATGTTTGATTTTATAATTTTAAAAAAAAAATAATAAATAAATAAATAAATAAATAAATAAATAAATAAATAAATAAATAAATAAATAAATAAATAAATAAATAAATAAATAAATAAATAAATAAATAAATAAATAAATTACATGTATACGATTTACAATAAAAAGAATTATATTTATTTTACTATAGTTTTACATATATATGTTTCTAGTTATAATACTAAGTTTATATATTAAATAAATAAAAATAGATAAATAAATAATATAAAAAATAAATAAATTGATAAAAAAAGATAATAAGTATAAAAAATAAATTCATATATACAGAAGAAAAAATTACTAAATCTACTTGATTTAAAATAAAATAAAATAAAATGAAATAAAAAAAAAATATAAAGTTATTTAGAAATTTTTTACAGATTAAATAATTAATGACTTTATAAAAGAATTAATTAAATACTTTTTACAAATATACTTGAAGTTGATTATTTTTAGAAAAATAATAAAAGTACTTTCTATAATAAATGAAATATAATTTTTAAAAACATTATAATAATAATATTATTATTAATAATAAAGATAGTTATATATATATATTTATTTATTTTTACTTTATTTTATTTTATTTTATTTTTATTTTTTTTTTTTTTTTTGAACAAATAAGATTAAATAAAAATTTCAAATTTTACTATGAAATTAAATTTTTAGTTATAAAATTATTAATGAATTATCACATTTCAAATTGCAAAATGTTCCATATAAAAAATTATTATTTATTTCTTTAAAAATAAATTATAAAAAAATTATACATTTTGCTATAATAATATATAATTCAGAAATTAAATTTTAATAATTATTTTTTTTTCATAAATAAAATTAAACTAAAACTATATATTTTAAGTCTATATATATATATGTATTAATAGGCTATTAATACAAAATTAGAAGCAAAAAATATTAAATAGTTATAACAGATTTAGTTTTCATCATATTTTTATATAAATTAAATTTAGTTATTCTATAATAGAATTTTAGTGAAAAACAAAATAAATAATTATTATTTATTTAATTTAAAATTAAATTATTTTGAATTCTTTAAATAAGTTTTATTAACAATTATTAATATATGATTTTATAATTTTGAACTCTTTAAATGTATTTTATTAACTATTATTAATAAATAATTTTATAATTTTATAATAATAAATATAATAGAATTTTAAATATTGTATGATCATTGGAGTTTAATTAGATAAAGAAACAAATGAAGCAATAAAAATAATAATAAAATAATAATAACGATAATAAAAATAAAAAATTGGAATTAATAATTCAAAGCCAAAATAAAATAAATCATAAAATATAAAATATAAAATATATAAAATATAAAATATATAAAATATAAAATATAAAATATATAATAAATGATTAAAATATAGTAAATAAAATGGCCTTAAAGAAATCTTCTTTTATTGATAAAGCAATACATAAATTGTATAATGATGATTTATGCTCAAAAAATCAGTTTTTAAATATTATAAATTATATAAATTTTTTCTTTATTATTGGTGCTATTTATGTATTATATATATCCACTTTACCACAGTATCATTCAGATAAAAAAGATGAAGATATTTTAGAAATTGTGGAAATTGCTATTACGACATATTTAGGTGTTGACCTTTTATTACGTTATATATTATATACATTTTTTAGTATTACAATAAATGGACGTGAAAAGGAATTTGATAAATATTTTAATAGAAATAAAAAAAATGATATTGATTATACTTTCATAACCATGAGTGGTGGTACAGGAAAAGGTGTAAGTCATTCAAAAAGGCAACGTGAAATACTTACTTCATCTGTAACCCATTATTTTAAATTTTTTAAAAGTAAAATTGAAATTAATAATTTAATTAGTAAGTTTTATTATGATTAATATAATATTATTAATATCTTATATATATACATAAATAATATTTTTATCTTATATGAGATTATCATATCATAAAAAAAGACTAAATAAATTATACAAAATTAAATATTAATGTATTTTATTTTATTTTATTATATATATTTATTTCTAAAATTTTATATTTTAAATGTGCAAAGGTATAACACCATATTTTATTGAATTAATTTTTCCAAAATTAAGTCATACTTATAGTTCTTATCTTAATTGGATATCAACAGCAATAAGATATACACGTATTTTTCGATTTATTTATTATTTTTATAATACTCGTATCGTAAAAATATGCCAAATGTCATCATTACTTAAAGTTTTAAGAAATTCTGTTGATGGTTTAATTACAGTAACCATTTTAGTTTTATGGACCACAATGTTTTTCACTGCTTTCTTTTTCTTTGCAGAAACTTATGATTGTGAATTTGATAAAGTAACAGAGGTAATTAATAAAATATATTTGAAATATTGTAAAATTTATTATACTATAACATAACAATATTATATAATTTCAATATTTGAAATATAAATTTATTTATTATATTTACTATTGTATTTAAAATATTTATAATTAATTATTATTATTAAAAATTTTTTTATATGTATTTATATTTATATTTTAAAGAAGTATTATAGAGTTGTTAGTAATAAAACAGAAGAATGTCTTGTGTAAATATTAATTATTGATAATTAGAATTAAATATATGTATATATTTACAAATTTATAAATATATACTTTATATCAACTCAGAATTCTTACATAAATAGGTTTATATTATATTATATTATATTATTATTTGATTATGTATTTTAGTAATTCAATTATCGATTCTTATTGGTGGGGTGTAGTAACTACAGCATGTATTGGTTATGGTGATACCACACCTGTAACAGCTCAAGGTAAAATAGTTGTTGGATTTACAATTATTTTTGCTATTATGATTTTTCCAATCCCAAGTTCTATTTTAACTATCGAATTTATGGAATTTTTAGTTCAACTTAAAAAAAATGAAACCATTGAAAATGCTGTAAAAGAATGTGAAAAGAAAATAGAAAAAGCACGTAAAAAAAGAGTTAAAAAGGAATTAAAAGATATTATATCTACACGAGCTTTTTCAAATAGTACTAATACATTTTTGAAATATTATTCCATAAATAATGGAGTTGGTGGTCATTCAGGAATGACGCATTTACAAAATGCACGAAATGATCCTGTAAGCATTAAAAATTTATTTAAAGATAGTAATAAAGCTAGTAGTAGTGATAAAAATAAAAATATAACAGGCAGTTCCGAACTATTATCAGATTCTACTACTACTATTAAATATGCTCTTTCTAAGCAATTAATGACAAATAAGGATCCCGAAATTGAAGAATTAAATCGAATTATTCAAGATCAAAAGAATTTACATCAAACTATGATATCTTTTAAAGATCAAAAAGTGGAAGATAATAAATTAGATCTATATTTATCTCCTAGTATTGGACATAGTCGTAAAAATAGTCAAGGAAAGATTGAAGTAGATATAAATATGGGTGAAGTTAAATATATGTCTGTTGGTGAAATTAGTAAAGAACTTTATAAATTATCAATGGAATATTATGCTTTTTGTGATAATGAAATTGGTGATGTGGATGAGCAAACTGGTACATTATATCTTTTAATGAATGGTTTAGATAAAACAATAAATTTAGTAAATGCATTAAGACGTAGAAAAACATAATATATTTAGTATATTAAAAGAAAAAAAAATATATATATATACAACAATCATTTATTTAATTATTATTATAAGTTTTTATATTAATTTTTTTTATTTTGAGTATTATTTATTTATAGAATAATATTTATTTTTCATTCTTTAATACTTAATTTATATATTTATATAAGTTTGTTTTGTTTAAAAAAATTTTTTTTTTTATAAATATTACTATGATATAATTTCTTTTAATAAAAAAAATCTATTAGAAAAGAAAATACATCATATTTTTATTAACTTTTATTAATTATTAATATATATATATTTTTATTTTATTTTATTTTATTTTATTTTATTTTATTTTATTTTATTTTATTTTATTTTATTTTATTTTATTTTATTTTATTTTATTTTATTTTATTTTATTTTATTCAATCTGTACTTCATATTTAATATTCTACTATTTATTTTATTTTATTTTATTTTATTTTATTTTATTTTATTCAATCTGTACTTTATATTTAATATTCTACTATTTATTATATTTTATTTTATTTTATATTATTTATATATATATATATATATATTTTTATTTGTATTCAATTTAATAATTTATTATTCATTTACTAATGCAATTATAATTAAGAAATTAGAAAATAAAGAAAATAATAGTTATATAATAATAACAATGTAATATAAATTTTATTATAAAGTAAATAAGAGAAAGAATGGAATTTATATTATTTAGTAAATAAAATAAATAATAATAATAAAGAAATTGTCAATATATATATATATATATATATAAAATAAATTTAGTGAGTTAAAAATAAAATCTTTATTGTATCATTTTTTATATAAAAATAAGATATATTTTTTAATTGTTGTTATAAAAGTATATTTAAACAATATTAAATATCAACAAATATATCATTAAACATGTCATTTAATATTTAATATATGATAGTATTTTACTTAATTTATACTTCTTTTATTTTCTACAAAAATGAATTGCAGATTATTGTATTATTATTATTATTATTACTATTATTATTATTATTATTATTATTACTATTATTTTGATTATTCAGAATAAATTACATAAATTGTTTTTATGAAAAAAAATATAATAAATAAATAAATAAATAAAATAAAATAAAATAAAATTCTATATACATATAATTTAGCCATAATATAAATATAGTTACATATAATATATAAAAAATAATTATACAAAATGAAATATATTAATATTAAAAAAAAAAAATGAAAATAAATAATTATTTATAATTATATATATATATATATATATATATTTAAAACTATTATTCTTATATATATTACGATATGCTTAATTTAAATTATTTATTTTTTAATATATCTCTATCAAATAATTCTTGAAAAATAGCTGCTTCTTCATATTTTTCTTTGACTTTTTGAACTTTTTTATAACGGTTTGCAAGATGTTCAATTTCATTACGACATATATTTTTATAATCAACCATAATTTTTTCAAACATATCTACAGAGAAACCCATATCTTCAGAACCCATAGCTTCTTCTTCACCTTCTTCATTAATATCACTCATTGCAACAGAATTGCTTGTTGTTTTTGTAAGATTATTATTTTGAAGATAATATTCTTCATTAGATTTGGCATTGACTTCAAAACTCTTTGGTAAATTTGCTAATTTTGAATTACATTTTTGTTTTTGATTTAATTGTTTAATTTTTTCTCGTACTGCACTATCATCATCACTATCTGAATCATCATCATCATCAGACTCTGAAAGTGACTCATCATCATCATCGTCATCTTCTTCTTCATTATCATCAAAATCCTTTTCATCTAATTTAAGTGCTTTAGGATCAAAACTTGCGCGTCTATTATTTATTGAATTTGGACTAGATCCAGATATTTCGGTACTAGTTTTTAAATTGGTGGCTGCGTTAAACATTGTCGACAAATTAACATTTGTCGTTTGTGTTGTACTATCTTCACCAATTGATTGTATAGTATAAAAATTATCATCATAATTTCCTACAATAATACTTTCTAAATTTGGAAATCGTGCCACATTCTTTGGAAGATTGACTTGTAAAAATTTATTACTACTAACTGTATCTTCGTTAATAGCAGCATTTTTATTAGCATTTATTGAGGTTGTTGGGTTAATATTATTATTATTCTTCATGGTCTCTTTAATATATTGATTAAGTGAACGACGTTTTTCCAACTTTGGTTTAGTATTATCAGTAATATTATTATCATTTTTAAATATTTCAAATAACGTAACAGGATTATTTGATTTAATTCCAGATTTAATTGTATATAAATTATTTAAAATTGTCATATCTTGCTTACGATGACTTATTGTTAATTCATTTAATTTTTCAGTAACTTTTGAAATTGAAGAAGTATTATGAATTTCAATTAAAAGTTTTGATAAAAATGAACTAATAGAAATTGTTGGTAAGGCAAAGATAAATAGACAAATCTTTTAAAAACGAACAAGCAATCAAAAAAAAAAAAAAAAAAAAAAAAAAAAAAAAAAAAAATTAGACGAACACTAAAAAACATATTTTAATAATAAATTTATACAAATCATATAATAATTTATATTTTAATATAATATCTATATTTACCATAACAGCAATTGATGTTGCTACTCTACCAAGAGCCTGTATAATTAATATTAGGATATATTTTACAAAGTTAATAAATATATAATTTATATTTATTAACCAATAAAATATTTAATTAAATGTTACATATAAAATTAGCTTACTGAAAATGGAACATAATCTCCATAGCCAATAGTAGAAAGAGCAATAAGAGTATACCATAAAGAATCTATAATACTTTGACTTTAATGTAATGAAATTAATAATATTATTAATTGAATTGAATATAAGAACATACTTTATATATATATATTAAATGAATTATTAATACTTACACTGAACAAGCTTCACCTTTTGAAACCTTCAAATCAAAACCATCTTCTTTAAAAATCCATTCCTATTATTATTATTATTATTTATTAGTATCATTTGTAAATTTATAATAAAATAAAATAAAATAAATAGTAGAATAATAAATATTAAAGTACAGATTGAATAAAATAAAATAAATAGTAGAATATTAAATATAAAGTACAGATTGAATAAAATAAAATAAATAATAGAATATTAAATATAAAGTACAGATTGAATAAAATAAAATAAATAGTAGAATATTAAATATAAAGTATAGATTGAATAAAATAAAATAAATAGTAGAATATTAAATATAAAGTACAGATTGAATAAAATAAAATAAATAGTAGAATATTAAATATAAAGTACAGATTGAATAAAATAAAATAAAATAAAATAAATAGTTGAAATATGAATATAAAGTACAGATTGAATAAAATAAAATAAAATAAAATAAATAGTTGAAATATGAATATAAAGTACAGATTGAATAAAATAAAATAAAATAAAATAAATAGTTAAAACATGAATATAAAGTACAGATTGAATAAAATAAAATAAATAGTTAAAATATGAATATAAAGTACAGATTGAATAAAATAAAATAAATAGTTAAAATATGAATATAAAGTACAGATTGAATAAAATAAAATAAATAGTTAAAATATGAATATAAAGTACAGATTGAATAAAATAAAATAAATAGTTAAAATATGAATATAAAGTACAGATTGAATAAAATAAAATAAATAGTTAAAACATAAAAAAAAAAAGTACAGATTGAATAAAATAAAATAAAATAAAATAAAATAAAATAAAATAAAATAAAATAAAATAAAATAAAATAAAATAAAAAAAATAAAATAAAATATATAACTTACGTTATTTTCGTCAAGCTCACAATATGTAATTTCAATATAATAATAAATTCCAGCAAAGAAAAGAAAAACAGCACCAACAATAATAATAAATGAAATAATACCTGGATATGCCATTTTTAATGATAATATTACATAATTCATCATCTTTCCTGATGTAGTACGAGAGGTATATAAATTTTGAAAGAATCTTATGGCTCGAAATGAACGAAATACTAAAATAATCCAGGACTTTGAATATGCTTTTTCGAAATTATCATATTTTATATTTGGAAAAATAAGTTCCAAAAAAAAAGGAACAAAGCAAAGAAAATTAATATATGTACTAATTTTCTTAAAATAACCTTTATATGCCCATTGCTTTTTAGTAGGGGGTACTTTTTTCTTTTTTTTCAATTTCGAATCATCTGTATAATATGGATAAAAATATAGTTGAATAAACCAATCCATAATATAATTTATTGTGAAAAATATTTCTAGCCATTGCCAAATATCACGTGCAATTTTTGTTCTACGTAATAAAGGCAAAGTTTGAAAATTAAATGCCAATACCGATAACATTACGATAAATTCCATATAATGTTTTACATATTTTACAAATTTACTATCAAAAAGCCTATCATATTTTTTATCTCTAACTCTACCATCGAATCCATATCCACTTCTACTACGAACTGGCTTCATTTTTATTCCTTGTTGACTATTATTATGCTGAAGTGCAAGCATTTTCGCTGCATTAACATATTTTTCTTGATATGCTTGTGAATACATCCTTATTTAAAATAAATTATTATTATATTTATGAAGTATAAAATTTACTTTACTTAAATACTTTCTTTTGATATTAATATATTCTCTATGATGTTAAAATTTCTATAATAAATGAAATATTATTATATATATTTACTTTCTTTTGATATTAATATATTCTCTATGATGTTAAAATTTCTATAATAAATGAAATATTATTATATATATTATCAAAATATTTATTATAAAGTTAATGATTAATTTCAATATATATATTTATGCATAATATATATATTTAGGATTATTTTATTTAGATTTTAAGTAAAAAATTAAATTACACTATAATTTTAAATATAATGATTAATAAAAAAAAAAAAACCGTTTAAAAAATATGATTGTAGATTATATTGCATTTAATTAGTAATATGCTATTTTTGTAATATTTTAATAAAAAAATACAATTTTTTCTTAAAAATTATATATTTGTACATTTCAAGTAATAATAAAAACATCAAAATTTATTTATAATTCTTTTAAGTATATAACAATAAATTACATTGTACTTTATGATATATTATTACCTTGTATTTTATTATTTTATTTCATTATATAAAATTTATTAAATTCAATATATATTTTAGTTAAAATAATTAGTTATTAATAATTATTTTAATGCAAAAATATTAAATATAACTAAAATTTTTAATTTCTTCTAATGGTTTAGTTCGTTTTTACATTCTATTTTTTTTTCAATCAAATTTTTTTTTATTATTATTATTTTATTATTTTATTACTACTATTTTTTTTTTTTATTTCATTGAAATTATTAATTTTCTTTTTTTTTTTTTTTTACTACACTTTTTTTTTTTTACCTTTATAATTATTTTTATTCCTTTTTAGTTGTATAATTTTTTAAAAAAAAAAAAAAAAAAAAAAAAAAAAAAAAAAAAAAAAAACATACCTAAATTAACATTAATTATTTAAATTATTTATAAAACTTAAATTTAATTATTAATTAAATCTGTAATAAAAATATAATTATTTCATTATTAATTATTTGTTAAAATTTAATTATTATTATTATTATTACTATTATTATTATTATTATTATTATTATTATTATTATTATTATTATTATTATTATTATTATTATTATTATTATTATTATTATTATTATTATTATTATTATTATTATTATTATTATTATTATTATTATTATTATTATTATTATTATTATTATTATTATTATTATTATTATTATTATTATTATTGTTATTGAATATGAAGTTTTATTAATAAGGTTATTTATAAGTAAATATAATTAATTGATTAACAATGTTCAACATAATGAAATTTATATTTATACTAAAGATGTGGCTTGTTCTATAATACATTTAATTAATTACATTATATTGCATTTATATTAATAATTTATATTATCATTTTATTCTAGATTCATTTAATATATAAATTCAAATATTGTAACAATTATTATTATTATTATTTTAATTTATTATTATATTTTATAATATTTAATTTTAATGATTTGTGGCTTTAAACATTAAATAAATTTTGTATTAATTCATATATAAAAAATATTTAATAAATAGTCTTATATATATTATAATACAATTTAAAATATTTTTATACACTTTATGTTTATTTTAATTAATTAAAGGTTATATATTTAAATTTTAACTTGCTGGTTGCTTTTCAGTTACATTAAATTTAATTAATATCCGTGATACTAAAACTATATGATCTAATCTCAATATTGGAGCTATCTTTTCATGCAATGAAAATTATAAATATTATAGTTAATAATTTATTATATTAATATAATTATTTAATTATTTAATTATTTAATATTACTACATTAAAATTATAAATTTTTTAAAAAAAAAAAATACTATTTTTATAAAAAATACATGTCATTTTAAAAAAAAATATAGGTATGTCAATTTCATATATAATAATTTTGTTAATAATAAATTTAATAGAATTTTAAATTTTTATTAAATAAAAAGGTTTCGACCATTACTATAATATAATTTATATAAATATATTTTAAAATTCTTAACAATTATTTTTATATTTTTTATATTTTATTATTTTACTTAATTTTATTAATAATAAAATAATAATTATTATAACAATAATCACTATTTTTTATCTATCATTACTATTTAATGAATATTTCAAAATAAATATTATTATATGTCATAAATTTCCAGAACACCAATTAAAAATTATAGTTTATATATTGAATATTAATATTTATTTATATGTAAAATTTTAATTTTTGTTTTAATTTTTTTTTATTCAAAAAAAAAATATATATATATATATATATTTATATATATATATTTATATAATAAATAATAAAAAATAATAGAAAATAAAGAATAACAATAAGGATTAATAATAAGAAATAATAATAATAATAATAATAATAATAATAATAAGAAGAAGAAGAAGAAGAAGAAGGAAAAAAAAAAATAATAAGAATTATAAAAAAAAAAAAAAAATAAAAATAAATTTAGAAATTTAGAAATTTAGAAATTTTAAAATTAGAAAATTTAGAAAATTTAAAATATATATTTATATATTTTCTTAAAATATTTTATTGAAATTAAATTATAATCATAATTAAAGTTAAATAGTAAATCATTTACTTCCTTATGTAATATATGATATAAGAATTTCTATCTTTTTTTTATTTTTAATTTTTTTTATTTAATTAAAATAATAAAAGTAATAAAAAGAAACAGATAAAAAGTAAATAAATAAATATATTATCCAAATATTTATATAGTATTTTTGGGTAGAATTATTATTATTGTTATTATTATTGTTATAATAATAATAATAATAATAATAATAATAATAATAATAATAATAATAATAATAATAATAATAATAATAATAATAATTTTATATAATTTATTTCAGCAAAAAAAAAAAAAAAAAAAAAAAAACAGCACTTCAAAGAAAGAACAATAATATATAAATAATAAAAATTAAAGAATAAAACATATATTTTTAATTAAAAATAGGAATACTATCTTTTTTATTATATATATTTATACATTTAAAATATTTTTGAAATAACATAATAAAACAAAAATACAAATTAAATAACTAATAATAATAAATAAAATTCAATGAAATTAAATTAATTTCTTTTGATTTATTATATAATATAATATAAATTATTTTTATTTAATCTTTATAAATAAATAAATTATAAATAAATAAATAAATAAGTTAAATTTTAATAAAAATAATTAATATATTTAATAAGTATAATACAAAGAAAGTTAAAAATAAAAATGTCTGATTCTAATTTTAAAGGAAAGATGGAAGAAAACTCAGAAAACTCAAATTCGAAAAAACAATTTAATATACCAAAAATTGAACTTACAACAACTTCCTTCGATAATTATACATTAAATAAATTAACACAAGAAAGTCACAAAGAATCGAAAAAAGAAAGCGATACAATAAAATTAAAAGATTTATTTATTGATCCAAAATTAGAGGCAAAAACCAAAGCAGTCGAGCAATCAAAAAATTTAAAAAGTAGAAGGACTTCAGTATTACGATTACCTGATAAAAGTAATAATGTTACTAAAAGTTTCGATTTTTTATCTGTTGATACTAAAACAAGCCATTTACAGCATACAACAATTCCATTAAAATCAGCAGATAGTCAAACACCATTAAAAAGTGGGTTAAATGGTATTGGTATGAGTAAAAGTCAACCAAGTTTAGCAAGAGATATGAATGAACCGGTAAATCTTCAATATCATATAATAAAAATGTTTAATCATGCATTTACTGATGCAATATATAGTCCACGTGATTCTTGGTTGGCTACGGTGTTTAATATATACCATGCTATTATATTATATCTTTCATTCTTTATGGAGTGTTATTCAACTCAACTTATGACACAAGACACAAAATCTAAAAAAAAAACTTGGCGTATAGTTTCATTAATATTTTTTGTTCAATTAAGTCTTTATTTTTTAGCTGATGTTATTTTATATCCTATTCGTAAAAGACGTCATATAGCCATACTTGAAGCAACCACAAGAAATAATAAAAATGATGGTAAAAATGTGATAATTAATTACAAGGATATTAAAGTTACTAAAAATTTATTTAAACTTTACAAAGGTTTTATTAATGTTCCACATACAATGGAATTCTTAGGCTGTCTTCCTTTTATTATTGAAGAATTTTTCCCAAAAACTCGTATTATTAATTTAAATCATTATGGGTTGATATCATTTCTTCTGATGTGTTGCCGTCTTTATACTTGTTTAAGTATATTCTATTATTTAAAAAATCGTATTTCTAAATTCTTCCATATAATTATTAGAGCTATTAAGGATTCGATTTATGAAATTATTTCTGTTATTGTTCTCTATTTTATTGTCATGATATTTTGTTCAAGAGTTATTTTCTATGCAGATTTATCAAAATGTACACTAGACGAGGCATCACAAGTATGATATTAAAATAAATAGATATGAATAAATAAATATAATTATATATTTTTATTTTTTACCTTAAAATAAATATATGAGCAAATATTGATTTTTAACATCCTTTTTTCATTTGTTATTTTAATATAATTTTTTTTTTTTTTTTTTTTATTTTTTTATATTTAAAACATATATATATAGAATTGGAAGCGCCAATATAAAAATGGTACAATAAATGAAAACAGTTTATCTTGTGAATTGTAAGTTAATTTATTATTATTATTATTATTATTATTATTATTATTATTATTATTATTATTATTATTATAGTATTATTATTATTATTATTAATTAATTAATTAATTAATTAGTATAACTATCATTGTTATTATATACGTTTAACTAAATATTATTTTTTTTTTTTATTTTTTAATATTTTAAATTAGGCAATCCAATCTTGATGCTTTTTGGTATACATTTATGACAATGACAACTTTAGGTTTTGGTGACCAAATTCCTAATACGGTAAATTAATTCAATATATATTTATATATATTTATGTATTTTTTTATAATATATTTATATTAATTTAATATATATATAATATATAAATGTAATTGTATAAATAGTATTTTGGAAAAATCATGGCAACACTTGCGTTTGGTGTGAGTAGTATTTATAAATAAAGAATAAAAATATTTATATTAAATTTATTAACATCTTAAATATACATTCTATTAAAAAAAAAAAAAAAAAAAAAAAAAAAAAAAAAAAAAGGCCACCCCAATTTTATATTCACTTCCATCTATTGTTATTACTACTAAAATGATCACATTAATTATTCATGATACAAGAAATACTGCAACGAAGGATGTTGCAAAGAAACATAAAAAAAGATTCTTTAACATGGGATTATTCTTATCAGGTGCTGGTAATAATAGAAGAAATAAATTTTCAAGACTGAATAAAAAAATTAATGGAAATAAAAATAAGAATGTAAAAACTAATGAAGATGATAATGAACAAAGTAGTACAAAATTTGGAAAAATAAAAAAAAATAAAGGAAAAGGTAAAGATAGTAATGAACACAAAAATAATAAATTTAATGAGCAGGTTAAAGGTAAATATACGATTCCATTAAATTTTGAAAGTTCTGTCATTGATAGTAATGATAAAAAGAAAAATTCTTTATTACCTGTTCCTGAAAATTCAAAATATGAATCGTCAATTGCTTCATCTGTTTTACCACTTATTAATAATAATACCAATACCGTATCATCAATTGATACTAAAGATAGTAAAGACTACAGTTTTAACAGTAATGTTAATACTAATAGTAATACTAATAGTAATAATAATAGCAATAGTAATAGTCCAAAGCAAGTTAATGATAATAATAGTAATATTAATGATGAGATACAAGAAGTTACAAATATAATATCGAATTCACAACAGTTATATGAAAGTCCAGATTTAAAGGAAGAAAAAGAAAATGAACTTGAATCAAAACAAGAGGTTGAACCACAACCACCTTTACTATATGAATCTCCTAAAGAAATTGATTCATCAGAATTACAAAAAGTAATAAATCAGAAGAATGATATTCTTAATTCAGAAAATTTAACTTCATCTATGACTATCAAAAAAGTTTATAAAGATACCTCTTCTTCTGTTGGTAAACCATTAACAGCAATCTTTGAAAATCCACAATCAAGCCAAATTAATAATGAAAGTAATAATACTCCTCTTCCAACACCTTCATCTCCATCTGCTTCTAATTCTAGTATGAATATTAATAAATCCAATAAAGATTTAGTTTCAAATATTAAACCTTTTCCAAAAACTACATTCAAATCATTACCTGTTTCTACAAGTAATAATAATGAAATTGAAAATGAATCTACAATATTTGATTACAATGCTTATAAAAAAAATGCTAATAATAAAAATTATATTGTTGGCATGTTAAAACAGCATTATCAGACTTGTTTAGATGAAATAGAGTATGTTAAAAAACGTGAAAAAACATTAAATTCATTAAAAAGTGGTTTTGAAAAAGGTATTATGGCACTTCAAACAATGTAAATTAATATATATAAATGTATGTATATATTAAATCAAAATTCAAAATAATAATAATAATAATAATAATAATAATAATAATATTATTATTATTATTATTATTATTATTATTATTATTATTATTATTAATTTGGTAAATAAATGAAAAATACAAATAAAAATTAAAAATAAAAATAAAATAACATAAATCAAAATACATAAATTAGAAGATAAGTAAATAATAAAAAAGAAAATCAATAAAGTAACCTTCAATGAAATATACCAAAATAATAAATAATAAATCATTTTTAAATATAAACAGTAAAATATAAAGTTTAATGAATTGAAATATATCAAAATAATAAATAATAAATTATTTTTAAATATAAACAGTAAAATATAAAGTTTAATGAATTGAAATATATTGCAAAGATAAAGTCTTTTATTTTTGATATATATAAGAGTGAAAATATTTACATAAATTATTAAAATTTTTATAATTTTATAATTAACATAAAAAATCCATATGGTATTTTTATTTATTTTATTAATTTTTATATTTTAAAATATTTATTCGACAATTTTTTTATAAAAAAAAAAATAATAAAAATAATAATAAAAATAAATAAAAATTAGAACAAAAAACAAAAAATTAACAGAAGTGGGATATATTTAATAAAAAAATATATTGTAAAAATTTAATATATAAAATATGAGAAAAAAATATTGACACATATGAATAAAATAAAAATAATAGTAAAGTATTATACAATACTATAGAATAATTGATAACAATAAAATAAATAATATATATATATATATATATATAAATTCGAATGTTTATATATAAAAAGAATATTTTTTTATAGGAAAAAATTTTTTTTATTTATATTTTTTGAGTATTAAAAGAAAGTATTTATGAAAATGAATAAATAATCAAAAATAAATCAAAAACAAAAGAGTGATTAATGCAATTTATGAACTTAATAATTAATAAAATTAAAATATATATATATACATATTTATATATTTATATACATATATATATATATATATTAAAAAAGGACTTTTTTAGACTAAAAATAAATTTTTAAAAAAATACATGAAATTCATTTAAATAATTTTCATATTATTATAATTTTATAAATTATCTATAAGTTTTCTTATAAAAATATTTATAAATAAAAAACACTACATAATATATTCATTATTTTTTATTTTATTTTATTTTATTTTTCTCCTATTTATTTCTATAAAAAAATTTAGAGTTAACTATAATAATATTATTAAATAATAAATAATATGAATAAATATATTTTAATTTTGTTTTATTTTAACACATATACTTTTTTTATTTTTTCTTTTTCTTTTTCTTCTATTTTATTATTAATATATTTATTAATATATTCTATTTAAATATTTACATTTATAATCATTCTTTTATTTCATCTCTATTAATATTTATTAATATCTATCATATAAATACTAAATTTAGAGCTGAATTAAATGAATATTATTTATAATAATTAATTCTGCTTATTCAATTTTTAATTGTATCATTTATAATATAATATTATTTATTTACTATTTATTAAAATAATAAACTTTTCTATAAATTGTAAAAAAGTGAATATTGATAAATGAATTTGTAAACTTTATGAATAATTTATTATTACTATTATTAATCAATACTTAATCTCTTTTGTTGATTTGTTTCGGCTTGTCCAGTTTGTAATGCTTTTAATTATATATATAATTTATTAATAATGCAATAAAAACTAAATATATATATATATTTATAGATACTTACTGTTTTTACTTATAGATTTAGGTATTCCTAATCCAAAGTTTTTAAAGTTAATAAGTGAAACGGCATACGTAACAATAGATAATATAACAGTAGATCCAACTATATAAATATTAATAATAATCACAACAATAATAATTATATGAAATAATTATTTTAATAATAAAAATAAAAATAAAAAAAAAAAAAAAAAAAAAAAAAAAAAAATTAAAATAATATATTTCATATAATTTATTTTTATTTTTATTTGTATTTTATTTCAACTTACTAGTTACAGTTAAACTTGTTTCAAAGTTGGCATATTTTTTACTATCCTTAAATATATCTATAAGAGTGGAAGCCATAAATCCTAAAAGAGCACATAATGTAAAAATATAAATACCAAGATAAACTCTACTAACTTTTGCTACCGCCAAAATACCAAATCCTGAACCTATAATGATAATAGCTGATATAACTATATCATGAATTAACTCAGAGACATTCTTTTCGTTACGATACACTGCAAAATATTCATTGTGATTCACAGCAAAGTATTGAGAAACAAAGAGTACAATAAAGAATGATGTTAACTTTAATAATGTAATTAAAACATTAAATAACTTTAAACGTTCTTTTGTATATAAAGATTAAAGGTTAAATGATATATATAATTATAAATAATAATAATAAATAATAATATATTCCATTAATTATTTATTAAGAATGAAAATATTTATTTTTATATTTTATTTGATTGTTAAATTTATTATTACGTTTTAATCTAACATCAGCACCAATTTGTTTGAATACATTCCAACCAAAAACTTTGTATAAATTAAATGTAATATACCACCATCCAAGAACAAACAAAATCATAAGACTAATATTAGCATATTCAATATATTCAACATTTTTTATGTTATAGTTCTTGTTTACAATATTTAATTTAATTCCATTCATTTGAACAGTATTAATTATACCATCTAATTCCCTAATAATTTTGTTAGCTTGAATATACTGTGTAACAGAATATCCCAGACATAGAGTATTAAATATAGATAATGCAATTAAATCGATTGTTGAGAACTTTAATAGCTATAATAAATATTTGTATATATATAATATATAATAATTAGAAATTTTTAAATTAATACATTTATAATATATATGTGTATTTAATTAATATTTGTCTTACAGTATCTACAGCTAAATATAACTGATATACCATAGCAACAATAAAAAGTGCCTGATATACAATTAAAGCAGTGTAATATCCCTTATACTTTTCATAATCCTTATTTTCAATATATTTTTCATATTCATCGTAGTGACCTTTAATTCCAAAATTCATATAAATAATGATGCATTCTATAACAGTCATTACTATAAATTGTGAAAAGGACCACAATAAAGTTAATCTTGACCACTTTCCTTCAGGAATCTTTTAATTTAAATGTTTTATTGATAAATATTGTAATTGTTAATAAACAAGAAATATTTGTTAATAATTTCATTTACTTTATTTGAAAAGAAATTTATGAACAAATTTAATACTAATTATAAAAAATAAAAATTATTTACCAAACTTTTCCCCATTTTTATTAATTGATATTATTTTTATTGTATAGATATTAGGTTTTTTTTTTTTTTTTTATTTATTTTATTTAATTTTTGTAATTTATTATAAAATATTTTAAAAATTTTCGCCTATATTTAATAAATTTTGCTTGAATTATTAATTACTTTCTATGTTTATTAATACTTTATTTATTTATTATTTTATTTGTTTTATTAGTATATTTAATATTTTAATATTATAAAATATTATTATTTGTAATTAAATATTTTTATATATATTTATTATATTAATATATATTGATTATTTTTATATATATTTATTATATTGATTATTTTTATATTATATTAATTTTTTTTTATATTTTTTAGCTAGTTATATAATTTCAATTATTTTATTAATAAGTAAGTAATGAAGATTAATTGGAAAAAATTGTTTAAACTTCTATTTTATTTAATAATTATTACTGGTATTAATCAAAATTTAGATTAGAAATTCAATTTAATTTAAAATTGGAATTGAAAATTAAATACTTCTTATGTTAAAAATTTCATCCCTTTTGAATACATATGTTAAATTTTCTTATAGAATTTTTATATGATTTATTTACTATTTATTATTTTCATTTAAAAATATGTATATATATGAATTAATTTAACATTCAATAAATCTTTTCCTTTGAAATTTAAAATAAGAATAAATAAAAATTAAAAAAAATAAAAAATAAAAAAATGAACATTCTAACGCTTATCGAATAATCCTAATATAAATTATGATTATAAATGAACTAATTATTTTAATATATATAATATATATAAATAATATAAATATAATACAATATATATGATATAAATAAAATTAAATATATTATTCTCTATATAATGTATTAATTTTATTTCCTAAATGATAATTTTTCCCATTAATTATCTAATTAATTGCTATTATATCATATTAATTTATATTATATTATATTATATTATATTATATTAAATTGTATTTAAATAAATATTAACTTTAATCTATAGTAATTTATATAATATTATTTTTATTTATTAAGTTCATAAAAATAATATATTGTTAAAATATAAACTAGATTCATTATGTGAATTATTCAAAATTAAAAATATCACATGATATATTTATTGATAATACGCATAGATTTATAAAAATAAATGAAATATAAATTAATCAGGTGTAATTTATTTTTTTTTACATATTTCTATTCAGATTATGCTTAAATTTTTTATAAATAGTACATGAATTTATGTATAATTTTCATTTTTTATAATTATAATTTTATAGAATTAAATTAACAAATAAACTTTGTAAAAATAATTTATTCTATAGATTAAAATGAATAAAAAAGTAATTTAATTTGAATTTGCCGTTGTAATATTAAATAGTAAATAATAATATAGTTTATTAGTTTTTTTTTTTTTTTATTATTTTAATAATTTTTTTGTTGTGGCTTTATAATTAAATTTAATAATAATTTAAATATATTAATAACTAGAAATATTAAATAAAAAAGAATGTTGAATTTGAGATATGTTTATTTGATTAATTTAGAATTTAATAATTGAAATATGAAATAAAATTTTTTTTATTTTATTTTTAAATAAATTAAAAACAGAAATATATTATTAAAAAAATATTATAAAATAGTAATAATCAATAATATGAGGTTACAAATTTACATACAATTTTAAAAAATTTTTGCATATAATTATTATTTTATATTTTATAATATAATGAATTACTTTATTCTATATAATATTAACGATTAATTACTTAATACTAAAAATCCTTATAACAATTTCTAAATTTATGTTTATAAAACCAAAATTTAATATTCTGAAACATTTTAATATCATTTATTATTTCAAGTTTTCTTACTCTTAATTATGGAAACTCAAAAAAGTTATTTGTTATTTATGGTTTAAATCAATATGGATAAATGGAAGACAATGACATTTTTACATTTACAAATTTACAAAAGATCTTTTATAATAAATATATATATATATATATATAAATCCAAAGGTATAATTTAAAATAGTACTTTTAATAAATAGTAAAAAGTTTTTTTTTAATATTTACTGAAGTAATATATGAATTATTAGTTTTTTTTTTTTTTTTTTTTTTTTTTTTTTTTTATAAGATAATTGAAATAGGTAATTAATAATTAATATAATATATATGGTATATATATATATTGAAGTAATAATAATTATGTAGTTTTATATATTATATTACTTGTAGACCTTTTATAATTAAAAATATACTTTTAAAAAGCGATAATAAAAATTTCATAGATATCGTGAAATTCATATATATATATTTATTTATTTATTTAATTATAATAATGAGATAGATTATAATAAATAACAAGAATAAGAATAAAAATAATACAATAAATATGGAAATCAATAACCCAGAAAATAAATTTTACCTTAATAGTTCAGATTTGATGAAAAATTATTTTAATATTAATATCTAATATCTATTTATTTTATTTTATTTTTATTTTTATTTTTTTTTTTTTTTTTTTTTTTGAATTGAATTAATGTTATATTTTCTAGTAAATTTTCATTATTTAATAATAAATTTTCAAAATTCAATAAAAGTATATTTAGAAATTTAATTAATTTATCAAATAATGAATAATAATTAAAAAAAAAAAAAAAAAAAAAAAAAAAAACTACTCATAAAAAATTATTAAAAATCAATGACTTATAGAAATCATGGTTTGAAAGAGTACATTTAGTCATAAGCTAAAAATTACATATATTCAATAGAAATGTAAGTAAATAATATTTTATATTTATATATTTTTAAAGAATATAATTGATAAAATAACTAAATAAATAAATAAATAAATAAAATTTTTTTTTTACTATTTATTAATTCTTATTATTTATAATTAGAGAATGACGGATAAGAATATTTTTTCTATTACAAAATTCGATAAAAATGAATTTAATATTTCTGTGAAATTTTTAAACAAAATATCTCGAGTAAAATCCATACTGTCTATCAAAATTTAAAATTTTTCTTTTAAATTACATTATAAAGTTTGTATTTAAAATTATAAATAAAGCTATTACTTATTTTAAACAAAATGAATTTCATGATATATATAAATAATTCTAATTAAAATGTAATATAATTATATTTGGAATACATTATATATACATTGTCTTTCAATTATTATAAAGTTATATAGGATTTATATAGAATCTATTTTGTATTTTAATAGATATTGGTAGAATTGTTAAAGATAGTATATATAAAATATTTGATAAAAATATTTAAAAACTATTTTTAAATAAATATACTATGGTTAATCAAGTTTTAATATATATATATATATTTTTTTTTCTTAAAAAATTTATTTAAACTATATTTCTTAAATTATTATGAAAGATAGTTAATACTCAACATCACATTTTTATCTATTAGTCTTTATTACATATGTATAATTGTTTTTTATTAAATTTTTTTATGTTACAAAATTATATCAATAATTTTGAATATTATGTTATTAAATTTTAGTTTTTGATATGTGATCACTTTATTTAATTTTTTATAATTTTATTATTGTTTTAATAACTATATATTTTTAATAATATTTTTATTATAGGATTAATTATCATAATCCTTAAATGTATATACATTAATAAAATTTAATTTAACTATATTAGTTATAATTGTAAATATATGATGTACATCATTAATACGCCTCATAATATTTTACATTATACAAAATAATGAAAAACATATTTAATTTAATAAATAAGTAAATCTTAATTATACAAGACTTAATTAAAATATTAAACTTTATTTTTAACATTCCCCCTAAAGTTTAATATTGTTTAGATCATAGAGAATATTATTTCTAAACCTGGTCATTAAAGTAGAATTTAGATATTTGGTAAATCCATCGGATAAGTTATTTTCAGATTTTATATACTTTAAATTAATATAACCTTTCTTGATTAATTCTCTTATACTGTGATATCGTAGGTCAATGTGCTTAGATTTCGGATTAATAGTTTCATTTTCGCAATTGTAAATTGCAGCTTTATTATCGGTGTTTATTGTAATAACCTCCTGCTTAAGTCCAAGTTCCTTAAATATATTTCTATACCAGAGACAGTGTCTTGCACACTCATGAATTCCATAATACTCACTTTCCGCAGTAGAAACTGAAACACAATGTTGCAGTTTGGAATACCAACTAGTAGGAGCTGAGTTTATCATCATTACAAATCCAGTAGTTGACTTTCTTGTTTCCTTATCACCACCTAAATCGGCGTCAACATAAACATTAAAATTAAAAGTATTAGTATAAGTGAATTTAATTCCATAGTTAGGATTACCTTTCAAGTATCTAAAAATTTTTAGTACATTGTACCAATCTTCGTATGTTGGATTATCGGATTTTCTGGAAGCTTTACTCACAGAAAATAATATGTCCGGTCTCGTGCTGATAGCTAGATATAACAAGGATCCTATAGCTTGCTTATATTTTGTTACATTAAATTTTTTACTCCTTAATTCAATAGACTCGATTGGTGTTGTATTTGATACTGGATTATATTTATTGATATTAAACTTATTTAAAATTTCATTAAGATATTTCTTCTGATGGATAATATAACCGTCATTACATTTTACAAATTTTATACCTATAATAAAGTCTACTTCACCTACATCTGTAGCTTCAAAATTATTTTTAATTAAAGATTTTGTTTTAATTATTTCATCATCCGTTCCTGTAACAATTATATCATCCACGTAGACTGCTAGTAAACATACAATTTCGTTACTTTTATCTTTTTTAATATAGACGCATGGGTCACTTAAAAATCTTTTAAAATTTAATTTTAACAATACCTTATTTAAAGTTTCGTTCCACATTCTTCCAGACTGTTTTAACCCATATAAAGCTTTATTTAATTTACAATATCCCTTTTGTTTCATACCTTCTGGTAGCAACATATAAATATCCTCATTCAATTTGGCATTCAAGTAGGCAGCCTTAATATCAATTTGATGTATATGGGACTTTCTTTGGACTGCAATGGCAATTATGATTTTAAGTGTATCTTGTTTGAGGGTAGGTGAAAAAGTGTTTTTATAGTCAACCCCATATATCTGGCTGTAGCCCTTAGCTACTAATCTTGCTTTATATTTAACAATTTTACCTTCTGAGTTTCTTTTGTATTTAAGAACCCATCTTGTAGAAATGATATTTGCGTCTTTAGGAACTTTATTAATAATTGTAAATACCCTCATTCTCTTCATATTATTCAATTCTTCATCCACTGCTTTTAACCACATGTCTTTATCATTCATCAAAAATATTTCTTTATAATTACTTGGTTCAATAAACTTTTTGTCGTCTATTGCTAGAAGTGCAGTTGTATCTAAAATATCTTTAATATTGAACGATTTCACTTTCTTTGTTGGATGATTTTTAATCATATATTCATTGTTATAGCGTTTTCTACGTTTATTATTGTTTTTTCTTATATATACATTACCACTATTATTAGATTGTTTGGTATTTTGTTTATTTTTATCATTATTGTTTCGTTTATCAGAATTCTTATTATTTTCATTATTTAATTGATTAAATTTTTCACTAAATTCTTTCGACTTATTTAAAAGAAATTGAACAGTTTCCTCTTTACTCTTAGCATTACTTATTCTATTAGAAATTAATTTATTTTTATTTTTATTCTTCTTAAGAGTTATTTGTTTATTATCATTATCATTATTGATAATTGATTTTTTACTCTTATTTTGGTGTTTATTTGTTTGTTTATTTTCATTGTTTACCTTACCACCTAAATTGTTTTGGTTAAATTCTTTATTGTAATTATTGCTAAATTTTACATTCTGTATATGATAATTCACATTGGAATTATACTCATTGGCATTAGTTTGTTTATTTAAATCATTTAAATTTATTTCTTTAATTTTATTTGGTTTATATAAATTTATCTCTTTATTTATATTGTAATTATTTTCTCCAATGACGTTAGAATTATTACCATTGTTTAAATTATAATTTAAGTCACCTCTCATATAATAATTATTCATTTTATTATTATCGTTAACAATTATATTATTATTATCACTTACTTTATACACGCGTGGATTGTTATTTACATTATCGAACGAATTATGTAGGTTATTTTCTTCTAAATTATAATTATGGTTATTTATTTCATTATTCATTAATTCAGGATAATTTGAATTATTACTTACGTTTATATTTAAATTATTTTTATTTAAATTTATTTTGTTTATTTCTGTGTTTATTCCTGAATTTATTCCTGTGTTTCTTCCTGTATTACTTAATTTTCTTTCATAATTTAAATTAAAATTATTGTCTTTAATTAAATTTAAATTATTCGGATCATTATTATAATTATTATTAGTATTATAATTATTATTAGTGTAACAAATCTTAATGTTACTTAAGATTGTTATAAGGGTTTTTTACACAAAAGGTTCTCGACACTAAAGTAATTCAAAATATGTTTTATTAAAATAAGTTTTTTTATTAGTAAAAAATGTAAATTATTATTTTATTAATTAATCATTGTAATATTTTTAATTACTTTAAAATTAATTAATAAAAGCACAAGTAAAAATATTTTATTATGAAATTTTACACCTATTTATAGTTTTTCAGGAAAATTAATTATTTTAAGTTATCAGTTGTTATTAGTAATTATTAGAAATAAAAGAAAATTAAAGAAAACAAGTTTTCTTTCTAGAAAATGAATCTTAGATAAAAAATGATAAAAAATATTAATAAAATAGATTTTTCTAGTTTTATCGGTTCAATTGTTTAACCGATAAACACTAGTAATTTCTTTAATATTCTAGTTATAATAAATAAAAAGTTATAAAAATTTGGAAAGAGTGGGTGTCGAACCCTAAGGGTTCAGCCCGATAGTTATGGTAACTTACCATTGATCCATAGTTACTAATTTACTAGTTATTTATGTAAAGAATAATAATTAATTTTTATTAAAATAAAAAATAATTATTAATCTTTATTAAAATAAAAAATAATTATTAATCTTTATTAAATAAAATAATAATTATTTAATAAAATTTATTAACTTTATTATAAAATATTTTTAATATAAAATTATTATTAATAATTTAAAATTAATATTGTAAAATTATTATTCTTTATCATTGTATTAATTAATAATATTAAAATAATTAAACATTAATATTTTTTATATTTGTTAAAATTCATTTGATAATTATATGTTAAGTTTTAATTTAAATAATTGTTACATTAATATAATTTTAAACAAATCTAATATAAATTATAGAATTATAATTTAGAAATAATTATAAAATTATATTAAAATCATAATGTAACAAATCAAATGAAAAAAGAATAATTAATATTTAAAAAATTAATTAAAATAAAACAATGTCATGTATAATTGACATTGTTTAAATAAAACAAATGTTAATTGAAGTTTTCCGATTGGAAAATATCGGTTTTTATTCAATTAACATATGATCAATTTTATTAATAATTGATCATTAAACTTTTTAGGTTTTTCTCCCAAATCTTTTCCTAAAAAGTTATTCATTAAGATTTGGAACTTTACTATAAATAATTCTTGATTTTCTTTATTTTGAAAATCAAGAGTTATTATTATAAGAATATAATTATAATAATAAACAAAATAAATTTTTAATTTTTTAAAAATAACAAAATCTAAATAAAAATTATTTTTAATAAAAAATATTTTAATAAAAATTTTATTTGAACTAATCTCTTATAATAAACTCCTACCCTATTTTAAGTTTCGTTAAGTATTTTCTTTTTTTTTAATTTCTCGATTAATATTAGTATTAATTGTAGAAAAGGGTTAAATTTAATTAAGTTTAAATTTAATTCTTTACAATAATAACTCTTATTTATAAAAAAAAAAAAAATATATAGTAATAATAATAATAGAAATAGTAATAATAATAGTAATAATAATAGATAAAATAGTAATAATTATAATAATAATAATAAAAAAAAAAAAAAAAAAAAAAAAAAAAAAAAAAAAAAAAATTTATATAATATACTGCTCTAACAATATATTTTAGATAATTTTGAATCTAGATAAATAAATTAATAAATAATTAATTTCAAAAAAAAAAAAAAATATATAATTATAAGATATGGAAACTACTGAGAACCAAAAGGAAGAAATAAGCAAAATAAATAAAAATGTGGATGCTTCTAAGTTCATTGAGGCTATAACAGAGTTCGTTCCTACCTTTTTCTCACCTGGAGGGATGCTACTAAAGGAAAGTGAGAAGAAGAACAATGGAAGTGTTTTAGAAACAATTATACAGAGCGAAAATTTCTTTGCCGACCATCCAAATTCTTTCCTGTCAGATGAAACCAAAAATACTTATGTAATTAATAAGTTAGGAGGACTTGCAAAGAAATGGGGGTTATCTTTGCTTGTGGATGGTACCCTGAGCACTTTAAAGTATGAAGAATTCAAAAATCTCTTACTTGAAAATTTTGACTCCGGAAACGAAAAGAAACAAAAATATATTCTTATAAATAAACTTATAAACTTACAACAACAAAAGTTGGGGAAAGCCGCAGAATATACCATCGAATTTAGAAAAATTGCTTCAAGACTGGGATGGCCAGATAGTGTCTTTATAGATATTATTGGAAAGGGACTAATAGATCAAGTCAGAGATGAATTTGATAAAGTAAAAAACCCAAAGACTTTATTTGAGGCAACCAATATAATAATAAACATTGATAAGAAATGCTACATCGAAAATAGTTTAAGAGGTTGTAGCTCTGAAGATCCTAGAAGAAAAAGTAAAACTTTTGGAAGAAAGAAATATGAGTTAAATAAGACAAGTAATAAAAACTTCTTTAAATCAAAATTTAACAATAAACAGAAGAAAGAAGTCCTCTCTGCAAACTACACTCCGGACAAGTCAACTACTATGGTTACTACGTTTGTAATTCTTTTAAACGAACGAAAACAAAAAATAAACTTTCTTATTGATTCTGGATCAGCCAAAAGCTTTATGTGTAAGAACTTCATAATTGCTAATAGGATCCCGACTTCAGGACTTACTTCCCCCATAAACATCCAATTGCCTAATAGTAAGAGTATGACTATTAAGCAAGTAACAAAACCAGTAAAAATTAAATTCTTAGATCACGAAGAGAAATATGAATTTCTTGTGGGAAATTTACAGCTTAATGGAATTAGTGGAATCCTCGGAAGAGATTGGCTTTCTAAGCACAATCCTTATATCGATTTTAAAAATAACAAGATATATTTCTTAGAATGTTTCTGTAGTAATCATTGTCCTTCAGCAAAAGGAAACAAATTTGTTTTTCATTCCTCTGAAGTAGCCGCGCCAATGGTTGACGATACTACTGATTCAATAATTCCTTCTTCCATTTCAGAAGATGAACTTTACGAAAATGATATATGCGGAGCTATGCCCGAAATTAAAAAAGAACTTTCAAGGACAGAAAAAATAATTAACAAATATTACAAATATCTAACTCTTGTGTTTAAAAAACAGGAGGCTGACAAATTGCCTCCACATAGGCCATACGACATATCCATTGATCTTATCCCTGGAAGTCAACTCTATTTTGGTCCAATTTACTCATTGTCACAAGTCGAAATGAGTGCACTTAAAGATTATATCAAAGAAAATATTATTAAAGGATTCATAAGAAAATCCAGATCACCCGCTGGTGCTCCAATTTTATTTGTAAGAAAACCAGATGGAACCCTCAGACTTTGTGTTGATTATCGGAGGCTAAACGCAGTAACTATTAGAAATAGCTATCCTCTACCAAGAATTAATGACTTGATTGAAGCCTTTAAGGGATCCAAAATATTTTCAAAGTTAGACCTAAGATCGGCCTACAATCTTGTTAGGGTTAAAGAAGGCCATGAATATCTCACAGCATTCAGAACTCCCATCGGCCATTTCGAATACTTGGTGATGCCCTTCGGATTAAGAAATGCTCCGTCCGTATTCCAGCATTTTATTCAAGATGTCCTTGGTGAACTTATTGGTGATCACGTCCAAGTTTACTTGGATGATATAATTATTTACTCAAATAATCTTGAAGATCATATCGTTCATGTTAAAAATGTGCTTTCGTTATTAATAAAAAATGGCCTATATGTTAAGAAAGAAAAATGCGAATTCCATGTTAAAGAAACAACTTTCCTTGGATTTACAATTTCGGTTAACGGCCTCACAATGGATCAAAATAAAGTAAAATCGATAATTGAATGGCCAACTCCTAAGAATGTTAAGGAATTACAAAGTTTCCTTGGACTTTGTAATTTCTATCGAAGATTTATAAAAAATTTTGCCGAAATTATGGAACCTCTCCGCATACTTTTGAAGAAAAATAGTGAATATATCTGGAATGATCAAGCCGAAAATGCTTTCAAAAATCTCAAAAAATCTTTTTTATCCAATGAAATCCTTATCTTTCCAGACTATAACAAAGAATTTATTGTCGAAACAGACGCAAGCAACTATGCTATTGGTTGTGTCTTATCTCAAATCTCAGAAAATGATCAGCTACTTCATCCTATTGCGTTCTACTCAAGGTCTCTTAACTCGAATGAAAAGAACTATACAATTTATGATAAGGAACTCCTTGCCGTTATAACAGCCTTTGACGTATGGAGGCACCATTTAGAAGGTGCGAAGTATCCAATTCAAGTTATAACGGACCACAAAAACTTGTTGTACTTAAAGAAACCACAACATTTAAATCAACGACAAATACGATGGAGTCTCTTCTTATCTAAATTTGATTTTCGTATTTCCTACAGACCTGGAACTAAAAGTGGAAAGCCAGATTCCTTATCAAGAAGGCCGGATTATCAAGAAAATAATTTCCCAATAGCATGTGCCATTCCCAATGACAACCCAATATGCTGTACAGCTTATGAAAAAATTGATAAATTAATCGATTTACAAAAACAAGACAAATTCTGCAAAGAAACAATGAGCAAACTAAAATCTAAATCAAAAGAAATCAAAAGCTCATTGTTTAGTCTTATTCGTGGTGTTCTACACTTCCAAGGACGAATAATAGTGCCATCTCTTCTTAGAACAAAGATTTTACAATCTTTTCATGACTCCCCTTTAGGCGGTCACCAAGGAATCCATAAAACTATGGATAAATTAAAACGTTATTATTGGTGGCCTAACATGAGGAAGGATGTTGAAAACTACATCCTATCTTGTGAAACTTGCGGAAGATGCAAAACCAGAAGACATAAGCCTTATGGTAAACTTCTTCCTCTCCCGGTTCCTAAAAAACCATGGGAAATTATCGGTGTTGACTTTATTGTCTCATTGCCAAGTTCTCAAGATTGCTCGTGTATCATGGTTGTTTCGGATCACCTCACCAAAATGATCCATTTGGTTCCCTGTTCGGATGCTCCTTCAGCAGATCTTACTGCTAAGCTTCTTCTTTTCAACGTTTTTAGATATCACGGGTTCCCTAAAACGATCGTTTCCGATCATGGTAGTCAATTTTCTTCGGAATTTTGGACTTCTCTTTGTTCTGCTTTGCATATTCAGCCTAATCTCGCCACTGCTCACCACCAACAGTCTAATGGCCAAATTGAACGTGCAAATGCCGTTGTGGAACAATATCTTCGCTGCTACTGCTCTTCAGCACAAAATGAATGGTGTTATTACCTGCCTTTATGTGAATTTGCCTATAATAATTCGCTCCATCAGTCTATTGGTGTCTCTCCCTTCTATGCCAATTTTGGATTTAATCCAAATAGTATTATTGATTCCCCTCCAATTCTTTTGAAGGATAATGCTTCAGTTCTTACAAGAGACTGGTCGGCCCATTTTCAATCTCTTCAAGCTCATCTGGTCAAAGCTAAAGAAGATTTCAAAAAGTATAATGACCTCAAGAAACAACATGGTCCAAATTTTAATATTAACAATAAAGTGTGGTTAAAAAGATATTATTTCACCAACGAGCCGGCGAAGAAGCTAGCTTCACAATACTTAGGTCCATTCAGAATAACGGAAAAATTAAAACGCATGAATTACCGGTTGGAACTTCCAAGTAATTTACACTTACATCCAATATTCCACATCTCCCAATTGGAACCCTACGTTGAAAGAAATCAAGATTTAAAAGAGCATTCCAATTATGGGAACACATCCTAAAGGGTGCAATGTAAAGAATAATAATTAATTTTTATTAAAATAAAAAATAATTATTAATCTTTATTAAAATAAAAAATAATTATTAATCTTTATTAAATAAAATAATAATTATTTAATAAAATTTATTAACTTTATTATAAAATATTTTTAATATAAAATTATTATTAATAATTTAAAATTAATATTGTAAAATTATTATTCTTTATCATTGTATTAATTAATAATATTAAAATAATTAAACATTAATATTTTTTATATTTGTTAAAATTCATTTGATAATTATATGTTAAGTTTTAATTTAAATAATTGTTACATTAATATAATTTTAAACAAATCTAATATAAATTATAGAATTATAATTTAGAAATAATTATAAAATTATATTAAAATCATAATGTAACAAATCAAATGAAAAAAGAATAATTAATATTTAAAAAATTAATTAAAATAAAACAATGTCATGTATAATTGACATTGTTTAAATAAAACAAATGTTAATTGAAGTTTTCCGATTGGAAAATATCGGTTTTTATTCAATTAACATATGATCAATTTTATTAATAATTGATCATTAAACTTTTTAGGTTTTTCTCCCAAATCTTTTCCTAAAAAGTTATTCATTAAGATTTGGAACTTTACTATAAATAATTCTTGATTTTCTTTATTTTGAAAATCAAGAGTTATTATTATAAGAATATAATTATAATAATAAACAAAATAAATTTTTAATTTTTTAAAAATAACAAAATCTAAATAAAAATTATTTTTAATAAAAAATATTTTAATAAAAATTTTATTTGAACTAATCTCTTATAATAAACTCCTACCCTATTTTAAGTTTCGTTAAGTATTTTCTTTTTTTTAATTTCTCGATTAATATTAGTATTAATTGTAGAAAAGGGTTAAATTTAATTAAGTTTAAATTTAATTCTTTACAATTTAATACAGAATGAACAAATAATACTAATTGTGCTAGAATAATTTAAATTATTCTAACCTTATAGATTATTCTATTCTATATAATTGGAACTTTCCAATATTCTTCAAATATTACTAAATAGAAATCTTAAGTTAATAAATCACTAATTAACTTATAATTCCTTTTTGAATTATCGATCCGATTCCATTATAATGTATTAAAAATCTTTAGCCAAGAATATTGTCCTTGCCCACTTAATATATTAATATTATATTTCTTTTGTATTATGTTATATTGAAAATAATCAAATCTATTTAATTAGTTATTAAAATTTTCGTTATCAATTTAAATTTATTTTTAATTACTAAATTTAACTAAACCACAATAAAATATTCTGTATAATCTCTTTATTTTTATTTTATATATATTAGTATTAAACTATTATTAAATAATTAATAATTCAATAATATATAACTACTATTTATAACAATAATATTATTAACTAAAATAATAATTCAATTTCAATTAAATGTTTTATTTATAAAAATAATTAGTAATTAGTTTATTAAAAAAATAGTTAGGCTTTACAAATTTTAATTTGATAAAAAAATATAAATACATGTAATTTTAGTGAAATAAAATATAATGAATAACTTTCTTTTTATTAAATAAATAATTATATTATTATTTTTTCTTTTATAAATTTAAATAAATAAATATTGATTTTAAAACAAATTATTTTTTTTTTTATTGTAATTTTATTATTTGTGTTAATTATTATTATATTCCTAAAATTATATGAACCATACCATGAAAAATTGGTGGAGATATCGGGGAATATAATAATAAATTAATACATTAGGGATAAAATTATAATATTAATAAATAATTTTTCTAATAAAACAAATAATTTTTTTTAAAAAACAATTTTTATATTTTTAACTAATTATTATTAATTGTTAAAAATATTAATTAATATTAAATTAAACTAATATTCGTGCATAGATTTCCGGGTTAAGTTTATCCTACATAGTAATTGGGCTAGTAGGCTCTGGACTGCTATTTTTTATATTGAAAATAGTAACCGTGGCACACGCGTGGCATGACACCTTTCAAGAGGTAAGCTGCACGTCAGACAGTGTGTACTATCAGATTGCACGATTATTATAATTTAATAAGTGATTAATAATAATAAATAATTAATAATTTTATTAGTTAAAAGATTTATTTTTTTTAATTTTTTTTATTTTTACTTTTTTATAACAATTTATACATTACGAGGTTTAGCATTCTATAGATACAATAAATTTTATTTTATGAGAACATCCAGTACTTCCAGTACTCCAACAGAGAGTACTCCAGAAGATAAGCTTAGCTTCAGAGAATTAAAGAAAGAATTAAAGATTTTGAAAAGCTTACTAAACAAAACCTTGACATCAATTCCTGGGCAAATGAGTTAAAGGCATGGATAAAATACAACATATCAAGGATCCTGAAACTATTTTTACTGCTTGTATATTAACGGCTTCTGGAGAACCAAGAGAAATTATCCAAGAACTAGAAGATGGAAATGATCTTACTGAAGATGAAGATTCTGATTTCGATAGCGATAGTGAAGGAGAAGATGATGAAGAAAATGAATCTACTAACACCTACCCAAGCCTTGATGAAATAATAAATCATCTAAAGACCTTTTATGGACTTAAAGAAGATCAAACCAACTTGTTGCGAGAATTGCGTTCCATGAAAATAAAGAAGAACGAGAAAGTTAAAGATTTTAATGTCCATTATAGATCTTTGTACCATAAATTGGATAAAAAGAGAAGAAGAAAAATTAGTGTTTTAGATTATGCAGATTCCTTAACCAATAATCCTGACGCATGGAGAAAGGTTATGCTTAAAGACCATATTTCTATTACCAAAGCATTCGCTATAGCTGAAAAAGTTGATCGTTTATCTATTAAAAATAGTACTGAATATTATGATAAGACTCGTTACAATCTCCTTAACTCTAAAAGTAATTTTAATAAGAACATTTCAAATGATTTTAACAAACCAAAAACCCACAAAAATGTATCTATAGAAAATCTCACTAACAAGATGAAAGAAATGAAAATTAGTACTTGCTGGTTTTGTAGCAATGAAGGACATACCAAACGAAACTGTCCTAAATTAAATTCTATATTGGAAAATAACCGCAAGAAGTTTTATGAAAATTATTTAAACCACTAAAAGGGAGTAGAAGCACTCCCATCGTCAAAAAAATTGCTTCAGTCTGCCATCGTCCCAAAACAGTTGACTTAAAAGAAGATGATGATTATGAAGAAATTGCTGATTTCCAAGAAGGTACTACTACGGATTATTACGAAGATTTTGATGATGAGTCGGATGGTTCCAAAGAATTGGATTACTTAGTAAACGTTATAAAGAGAAAGGCAAATCCTAAAGATGAAGAGACTAGTGACCAAAGAGGAAAGAGGGTTCACCGTAGTCTAAGAGATGATCCTAAGCCAATAGTTACTCCAGGTTTACGAAAACAAAAAGAAAATCAATTAAGGGGAACATCGCGACCAGTCAAAAAGCCAACAACTCAATTACATCCTTCGATTATGGCTCAACCCAGAATAGAGAAAGAAAAGAGGATTGAGAAAGAGCTAAGAGATAAGGAAAGAGCTAGTACTAGTACTTCTGTGGAAAATAATAAAAATAGTAATGTTAATATTATTAATGATGAAACTTCTCAGGAAGGAAATAATTCTAAACAAACTTTAAATAAATTAATTCAAGAAAAATCATCAGAAAAGTCAACTGAAATTATGCCAACTAGAATTCCAAAAAGAATACAAATGCAAACTGATTGTGATAGTTATGACGTGATCAAAGATTTAAACTCCAGTAATTGCAATATTACATTTGGACAATTATTGGACGTTGCTCCAAAGATACGGTCTCAAGTATCACAAGGACTTAAATTAGAAAAGAATAATACTAAAATTTCAGGTGCAGTGGATAATATGTGTGCTACTACAATAATAACGAACAATATAGATCATACATATAAAAGTAAACATCATGAACCACAAGAAGATGATATTGCTATGGTTGATGTAATAGTAGATGGAGTTCATGGTAAGGCTTTAATAGATTCATGTAGCAACTTAAGTATTATCACAAAGCAATTTTTAGATAAATTACCTTATCAGTATGAACCTATAGGAGTTAGTGCAGGACGAATACGTTTAGCAACGATGAATGATGATTACTCAGAAGATGTGTTAATCAAAGTTCCCGTAAAAATTAATGAACTAGAACTACTTGTTACGTGTAGAATTATAGACAAGGAGGATCCATTCTATGATATATTAATCAACCTCAAACTCAAATTGATAACCAGTTATTTATACATCCAATTAGATATAGTCTTTGTCGATTTAATGATCAAGGTTTAATTGAAGAAATTGCACCTATTAATAATGAATATGATGACGAAGAAAAATTATTATGTGTAATCAAAGCATTGAATCACCAAGAAGCTAAGCAACAATTGAAAACGATTGAAGGATTACCACCCATAAAAATATATATATGACACAGTTTTTCAAAGTACAATTAATTCAAATTATAGAGAAGCTATTACTAAATTACTTGAAGAATATATTGATATAATTGCAACTTCTTCTGAAGAATTAACACCTTCAGATTTATCACCACACAAAATTATTCTTAAGGAAGGAGTTAAACCTATTAAACAAAAATTTTATCGACTTAGTAAATTAAAAACAGATATCTTAAAAGAAGAATTAACCAAACTCATATATAAACGATTAATTGAACCTTCATGTTCAGAATGGTCATCACCAGTAGTACTTGTGCCTAAAAAGAACGGTAAATGGCGCCTGTGTATTGACTATAGGAAAGTAAATGAAGCCAACTAAGAAGGATTCTTATTCTTTACCAAATATTGAGGAAATTTTTGATAGCTTAGATGGAGCAAAAATCTTCTCAACATTAGATCTTTATTCCGGTTATCATCAAATATTAATGGATGATGATAGTGTTGAAATCACTACCTTTACAACTAAGTTCGGAAACTACCAATTCAGGTAATGCCCTTCGGTTTAACAGGTGCTCCAGCTACATTCCAAAGAGAAATGAACCGTATACTATTTCCCTTAATAGGAAAATGTGTCTATAACTTTATCGATGATATTTTAATCTACTCAAGAACTGAAGAAGAACACCTAGAACATCTTAAACAAGTCTTAGAAATATTCAAGGAACATAAGTTAAAAAATCAATATCGAAAAGTGTTCTTTCATGCAAACTGAAGTAGAAGTACTTGGACATAAAGTATCCTCAGAAGGTTAAGTCCATTGGAAAACAAAGTTGAAGCTATTAAAGAATGGAAGGCTCCCTCTAACATTCATGAACTTCGATCATTTTTAGGAGCCATTGGATATTATAGAAATTTTATTAAGGACTTTGCAAAAGTCACTGCTCCTCTCTGCACTCTATTAAGAAAAGGTATTAAGTTTGAATGGAAAAAGGAACAAGAAGAAAGTTTTAAAATTCTTAAGGAAAGATTAATCAATGCCCCAATATTAAGATTTCCTAGATTTGATAGAGAATTTATTATAAGAACAGATGCTTCCTATGATGGAATAGGCGGTGTGCTTTTACAAAAGGATGATGAAACTGGAAAGGAGCATCCGGTTCATTATATTAGTAGAAGTTTATCTAAATCGGAAAAGAATTATGGAATTACGGATCTAGAAGGTGCTGCTCTAATTTACTGTATTAATAAATTAAAATCTTATATTATGGGAAATCCTAAGCAAACTATAGTATATACAGATCATAGACCATTAATCGGATTACTTAAAAGTAAGGAACCACAAAATTCTCGTCATACTAGATGGTGTTTGACTGTCAGTATGTTAGGAATTGATTTACGATATGAAACTGGAAAGAATAATGTTGTCGCAGATGCTTTATCAAGAATGAAAAATGAAAAAGAAAAAGTTGTCTTAACAACACAAATTATCAAGGAACAAGATGAAAACCTGCTTTCAAGAACCATTAAGGAATTTATTGAAGAAAAATTTACGACAATTGATGGTGTGGACTACTTTGTTGATGGCAATAATTATAGGAAATTAGTTACAGATACAAAAGAAAAACTTCAATTAATTTTTCAAGCGCACAGTATAGGACACGAAGGCTATTACAAGACATATCAACGTTTGAAAAAGAGCTACTATTGGAACAATATGGTTAATGACATTAAGCGAATTATAGGTAAATGTGAAAAATGTCAATTAAATAAATCTCAACCATACCCTGAACCAACAGAAGATAAACCAACTGAAGTGGAAGGACCATTTACACACGTAGGATTGGACATTATAGGACCTCTAAGTAAAACCAGAAATAATAATCAATATATAATCGTTGTGGTTGATTATTTTACTAAATGGGTTGAGGCAGAGCCCACTGAAAATGTTACTTCTCAGGATGTGATAAAATTTTTAATTAATGTATTTGCTCGACACGGTGTACCTCAAATTATCACTACTGATAATGGACACAATTTACATCAGATATGACAAAAAATCTTCCTTGATTTATATGATGGTATATGTTAAATTTATCACTCCATATCATCCTGAAAGCAATGGTTTAGTTGAGAATCGTAATAAAGAAATTGGAAAATTATTACGATTACTAGGACAACAACACAAAGAATGGGATGAAATTTTACCATCTGCACTTTGGGCTTTAAGAACTACTAAAAACTCAATCACCAACCATTCAAGTTTGAATTAGTTTATGGAAGGGAGGGACCAACAACCTTTTGACATTGCTGCCAGACCAACTAAGGGTATAAATAAGTCTTCTGACGAAATTCTACTGGAAAAATTTGTATCACACTACCAATGGGTAATGGAGGCCGCGTCTAATATCAAAAATGCTTCGAAGTATTGGGCTACTAGGAGAGAAGAAAAGACCAGTATGAATCAAGCTAAAAGAATAAAACCAGGTGATTTAAGTACTAGTAGAAATTTTAATCGAACTAAATTAGAAACCTTACTTTGTTGGACCTATGAAAGTGGTAAAGAAACAATTCAATACAGTCACTTTAGCTGATCCTGCTACTAATATACAAATGAATCGTAATGTTCATTGAAAAATTATTGTCAAGTTTAACTCAGCTTCTACCTAGCTTGAGTCTTAGCGGGGGCATCTTAATACAGAATGAACAAATAATACTAATTGTGCTAGAATAATTTAAATTATTCTAACCTTATAGATTATTCTATTCTATATAATTGGAACTTTCCAATATTCTTCAAATATTACTAAATAGAAATCTTAAGTTAATAAATCACTAATATTAACTTATAATTCCTTTTTGAATTATCGATCCGATTCCATTATAATGTATTAAAAATCTTTAGCCAAGAATATTGTCCTTGCCCACTTAATATATTAATATTATATTTCTTTTGTATTATGTTTATTGAAAATAATCAAATCTATTTAATTAGTTATTAAAATTTTCGTTATCAATTTAAATTTATTTTTAATTACTAAATTTAACTAAACCACAATAAAATATTCTGTATAATCTCTTTATTTTTATTTTATATATATTAGTATTAAACTATTATTAAATAATTAATAATTCAATAATATAACTACTATTTATAACAATAATATTATTAACTAAAATAATAATTCAATTTCAATTTAAATGTTTTATTTATAAAAATAATTAGTAATTAGTTTATTAAAAAAATAGTTAGGCTTTACAAATTTTAATTTGATAAAAAAATATAAATACATGTAATTTTAGTGAAATAAAATATAATGAATAACTTTCTTTTATTAAATAAATAATATTATTATTTTTTCTTTTATAAATTTAAATAAATAAATATTGATTTTAAAACAAATTATTTTTTTTTTTATTGTAATTTTATTATTTGTGTTAATTATTATTATATTCCTAAAATTATATGAACCATACCATATTGATAAAT